>JBDJHY010222216.1:0-11186 GCA_039654485.1 Withania somnifera | reverse complement strand
TTGGTTCTCCTACTGGTGGTATAGTAGGTGCCATCATGATCCGAGAAATCGGGTCGTGACAACTCCTTTGCTACCGTATGTGCCCTGCTTATATACTCAGACTCTGCTAATATTGCACTAGTAGATGCACCCAGGAATCATGCTTTCCTCTTATCCTTGTCGGGCACATAAGTCTCCCTGAATGCCCGCTGGGCCTCCTCCAAATCCTACTCCTTTATGTTCTTTTTCTTTTTTTTCCCGGAGTCCTCAAAGTCATCTCCCTATTTTATTGCAACCTTGCCCTTAGATTGAATCTCATCTAGGCTTAGAATAAGATCCCCCTCATTAGACTCACTTGGATCTACTACCGATGGAGTACTAGGATGGTGGCATGCTCTAATAATGTGATATCCACCTTTAACTTCTCTAGCCCAAATTAGAATCTATCTCATTCAGTAGGGCTCATAAGACAGAGAAGTTCATTCATCATTCTTACATATGGTCTATGTGGGACTGCATTGTATCATATGGCTTAAAAGCCACTTTTAATTTCTTGTACATAAGTTGTTCGACCTCAAAAGACAACCCTCCAATTGGCTTTCATTCCTCTTAACCTGCCTGACCATTTTTACAAAATTCAGCGGGTGAAATCGAAAAGAAAAGGTGGAGGGTGTTCAGTAGGATGGTTGGGTGGTAGGCCCTATGGCCTAGACTCACTTGACTCCTAATGCATAGAAGGCAAGTCAGCTTCATCAGTTATGTCAGTTCCCATTGGGTTTTCCGCACCTGTTTGAGAATTGCAAGCAACTCCACTCCTTTGCCTTTTTATTTTTTATTTTGATAGATATTTCGACCTTTCAATGTCGTATATTGAGGGTATCAGTTCCACATCAATCTCGAGGAAAATCAACATCTTTGCCAACTGATATAGTTTAATGATTAAGTAGGAATAAGGATAGGTTATACCTTCGTGCAAGGCGGGCATCCGTATTTTTTTGGCAACCAGCCTGGCAAAGTTCATCTTGTTTTCTGAAATAAGAAAAGCAAGTAGAATAACATCCCCGTCTATCAACTTGTCTTCCTGAATCGGTTGGATCCTCATTCGTCCATCGCCCACTAAATCTTTGCTATGAAACTCAATGACCCAATCTAGATTGGTAAGCGTGGGTTGTTCAACCACGCTGTCTCTGCATCTGTTAGAATCTGGGCAGACCAGTTTTGCTAAGCTTTTTGGTTCACATACCTATACACATAGTCAGGGTGTTCCACCGGAGCCATGTAATCGGGGCTAAACAATATTCTTATGATCATTTATTTAGAGATAATTACCTCCACTCACCGCACCATGACATAACTCAACATTTACATCTCAGATGGTTTGTGGCCTTTGCCAGCCATGCGTACTAGGTGAGTCTTATAGTTCACATAGAATTTGCAAACTGTATTTGGATAATATTAACCTGAAGGGTTGTTCATTCAGCTGAATTGGTAGTTCCGAAATACTCATTTAATCTCTGGATAGTATGGTAAGTGCATGGTCACAATTCTGACTTCCTCAGTAATACTTCTTTTGAACTGACCCTTAGCATTGGTGTGCAGGCCCTTAGAAAAAAATTGATTATAACCTAGCCCAGCCCACCGGGACTCATCCCAAAACTCAAGATTTTTGGACTTGATGACCTGATAAATATCCCCCTATAAGTGTTCATCTGGGGCAGTAGAAGGCGGCAGTATGGGGTTTTTTGCACTGATATTGTTGTTGTTACTTCTTTCTGTCCTGGATGAATCCCTTGACTCATCACCATATTCCTCCTTAGACAGGGAACTTGTAACTGACATAGGACTAGATGGATCAGCTGGAGATTGAGCGTGCCATGTTTGTTGCTTTATAATACACTCTTTTGGGATATCCTCTTCATCCCGTAGCCCTTAGGATATACCAATACATTGTCCTGCTCCTCTGTGCTGTGTGAGTTATGGAACCATTATTACTTGGGTTGGAACGTTAGGCGGCTCCTTCTTATCTAGTGTAGTTAGTTTGGATGGAAAGCTTGACATCTCATCCATCCTTGGACGATTCGTCCATTTTTTTTCATATGTGGCCTCTTCTTATTCTAGTATGGTTTCATTTGGACGGTAGGTTGGGGAATTTTATCCAACATTGGATGATTCGCCCATTCTTCTGTCTCTTTGGGTTATCCTACATTTAGCTCTGTAGTCCTACATATTAACACCCAAATTACTCTTGTATCTATGGATGCACAGTGTGTACACAAATATCATAAAAAATGATTAAAAGAAAATAAGAAGAAAAATAAAATAAAAATGAAAGTATTGGGTTGCCTTCTATTAGAGCTTGATTAACATCGTGACATGACGGGTACATCCATATCACTCAGATTGTGTCTTTTTTAGGAATGTAGATTGTATCACAGGTAGTGTTCCTGCTTCCCGCTGGTTTAATGACGCAGATATTTGTCCTATCTGGAACTCAAGCTGTTTGATCGAGGTGGAATACAAATCGACCAACTGATCAATGTTTGAGATCTTCATATTAATCGACTGTAAGCTCTCTTCATAAAATTCCACCTTATGTAGGACTTTGCCCAACCTCTTCTCCATCCTAAAAGTGCCCGCCTCTCTATCTTAATTATCGGACGGCACATACAATTCATTCCTACTCTTATTGTACGTGTCTTTACTCCTCCAGTTGTTCTACTCCCTGTCGTGGTAGTTTCATCTTTATTTTCAAACAATTTTCTTTATCATACACGATTCCCTATCTTTATGTCGTTCTTGGAACCCTTAGTTCTACATATACTTAGCCTCCTCCTCAAATTCTGAGTTATTATCTTCATACCGCCCTTTAATATAGGAAGAAATAACTTTTACCTTATCATGGACTCCACCTAAAAACTGTTTAGACATTAATTCTGTTTGTGTTTTCATGTGCGTCACATCTTAGTCACATTCCTCTTCTTTTCGGTGTTGCTCTGCCGATATATCATCAGTTTTGGCACCACCAGACACTTCTGATTCCCTGTTATGCCAACCCCTGGTGTTCCTGTTTACCGTGTCAAGATCTTGTGATACTTTTGCATATGTTCTCAGCATATAGGACCCTCTATTAATTCCATCCACAACTAACTTTGAGGGGGCATTCAAAGCTCGGTAAAATGTCCCCTTCAAATAGTTATCTCCCAATCCATGTGTGGGTCATTGCTTTATCTTTTTATTGAATATCAACCACACATCATGCAGTGCCTCATCATTCTTCTACCTGAAGTTGGTAATCCCATTCCTTAGAACCAATATCTTAGAGGGAGGAAAATACCTTTCTAGGAAAGCCTCTTTCATCTCTCCCCAGTTTGCTATCGAGTCTAGGGGCAAGTCATCTAACCACATTGTGGCATATCCACACAAAGACAGTGGAAAAATCCTTAATCGAATGGCATTCTGTCTTACTCCAAGAAGATTGTATGATTTACAAATCGCTGTAAAATTCTTCAAATGCAAATTAGGGTCTTTACCAGCTACCCCTCTAAATAACCCTTTTATGGTTAGTGGTGTTGATGATGTTAAATTTGTTTCTCGGTACTAATAGGGGGAGAGTGATTACCCCTGTTGCACCGACCTCGTCAAGTTCTTCCTCATCATTATCCATGTACACCTCATTCTACCTCAAAGGCTGAGGTCTAAGAGGTGTATCTGGCTGGTTCCCTCTCTGCAGCTTATTTAAGGGCAGCTGCTCGGGCTCAGGCAGCTGTGTGTTATCTTTCCTGTTTATCTTTATAAATGTTTGGCTTATTTTGGGATCAACTGGAAATAATGGTACACCCGAGCTTCGGCTATTCTGCATGCACTATTTGTACCCTGAAACAACTAAAAGTGAAAACTAGTAATAATACTAAATGACTAATATCACACTCGGCTTTTACCGGTAACTGTATTTCCCAACAATGGCGCTAAATTTGATAACTCTCAAATTGCACCTCCTAAAGAAGTATAAACAGTCGATGGTCAAATATATAACCCAACTAGGTTGGGGTCGATCCTACAGGGAATATAGTATCGTGTTTCGGCCTAGTATCAAAATTTAGTCACTTAGTTGTTATTTTCGTAATACATAAAAAGTAAATAGGAGGATTGGTTTGTGATAGAGTATTGTTTGCAATTGAATGTAAGTATCAATTGAAATAAGCTATAACAGGAATTTAAGAATTACAAAACCTAGGATTATGTTCACCTGGGTTTCATCAAACCTGCGGGTTATAAACATTAACGATTTTGTGATCTTTCCTAAGTGCAGAGCTTTTATAGTGGCAATGCTATTTATTGACATGTTTACATCCTATCATCCTAGATAAATCTCTTTACACCTGGATCCGATTGTAAAAGAGTGCATTGTCTCCATCATAATAACTCAAGATGATTACCCTTATTGCCGGAATAATCATTAATTAGATAAGGGCTAACATATCGAATTTCTTAGAATAATATCATCTCTTAGTTTTAACCACAGGGCTAGTACTAGTTAAACCTAGGCATGCTCTAGTGTTTGCAACCATAAAAAATCTGTTAAAATGTAGATATTATGTGTTCATACACTTAATCGGATGCTAGAACCATATTAGTATTAAAACCCTAGTTTTTCTTCACCCATGGATCCCACAACCTTAGAGTTGTAGTTTATATACTCATAATTATTAAGCACAACAATAAGAAGAAAACGTAATAGGCATCATACAAATAAAATAGTCTTCCAATTGATTGCAATTAATAATCCAAGATCACAAATTCCCACACTTATGTTTTAGTGGAAGACAAAAGTAGACAACTGTAGTCTCCCAAAATTAGGTCCAAAATAATTTGTATTGAGAAGAATAATGATTATGAATCCAGTATCTTTTAAAATAACCTAATAAAACTATTTATAGTGCATGGGTACAAGTGTAATATCTGAACTTGGAATTTATTATCGCTCAAATTTGAGTGGACAATATGTGAGCCGTCTATCCTCAAATGAGCTGCCTGATCCACTATTTATTCCTTCTTATGAACAGTGGGATTCCGTTTGGGTGGAACCCGTTGTACGAACCATCTATCACTAGGTGAACCCTCTAGTATTCTTTCCATTTCCCTTTTTTAACTAGTGAGTTTTGGCTTGGATAAAAACCACTTAGGCGAACCTCTGGGGTTGGGCGAACCACCCAATACTTCGCTGGATCTGTTCCTCTTATCCAGTTTCTTTTGGACGAAACATCTTGGGAAAACCATCCAGGGTTGGACTAAATGCCTAAAGTGCCTTCAAAAAATCATTTTTTTGTGCATTTTTTCTAATTTTTCGAAAATCAATATTACCTTACAACTACACAAAGAAACACATCAAATCACATAAAATTTACTCAAGAACATGAATATTTTTACTGTTTTAAGTGTAATATGTGACCTAAACTACCGTCACATCATATATCATATCTATATTTTCATATTAAAATTATGATAACTGAAATCATACCGAAAAATCATGTTATTTCTGTAATGAGAAACCACAAGGTAAAATACAATAATTTATGTGAAACTGTGATAAAAGGATCTCATACTGTCGACGGTCAAGGTCCCGGCAGCCCCAGGTCTTGGTCGTTCATCTAAAATTAGCCCCAGGTTACCAAAGGGGCCCTTTTTTTAGGGTCCACCAGAATTTTCACGCTCTATCAGCCGCCAGAATTTCTAGTCCTGACACCTTTCACTGAAATGGTCATAATGTTTTACTCCTAATCAAAATAGGCGCAACTTATTGCACTGGAAAGAATACTCAAAGATCTTTAATTTGATAGGTTATGGTCCGCAACTCTTCATAGTTTAGGAGTTATGATTATTTAAAGTTGAACCATAATTGAACTTCTATAAAAACTAAGCTGGTAAGGGAGCTTTGAGTTTAACTTTTGAGTTTGGGGCTCTTTAAGACCTTAATTCACACCCAACTCTCTTCCTATTCTTGGGGACATACCTTAACGCCTAGAATCAAGTGAGAAATCATCGAACTCAGGTTCAATCATATGCTTAGAATAGTTTAAGCCCTAATTTAAAAGTTTGGAATGTTACATTTAATCACCTCCAACACTTAATATACACTTCGTAGATGAATTTAACACCTATGTTAAAGCAAGAATTCAATAGATTCATTAATAACCACATACATCAAACAGTTCAAGTCTTAGCTCAAAAGATTGGGGTGTTATATAAGGCCAACTGACCATCGCCATTAGTGCTAAGAAGCGTCATTGCGTTGAGGTAGATTTGGGGCACCTGACATGATTCCGTCACCTAGCGCAATTGCGCTTAAGCATTTTCTGGTGCATCACTTGTAGAAAATCTGCAATATTTGGAAACTAGGAAATTGGCATCCTGGCTCTGGACACGTATGAACCAAGTATGCCAATTGTATGAAAACGATATTCCAAACTCATCTGAGTAGAAGAAATTTTGATCTGAGATTTTTTTGAAAAAATATTGACTAAAAGTCAACCCTCATTCTAAATTTTCATAATTTCAACCGAGTACTCAAAATGAATCAGACTAGTTTGGGGACCGAACGGACAACTCAACTAACCCAAATTCGATATTTCGGAGCCGATGTCTTATTCTAATTTTCCATCTGAGACTCCAATCATCAAAAGTCAACTGAAGTCAAACTTTAAAACTTCAAGAAGCCTAAAAATACATAAAACTAATAAAATCATAAGCAAGGCCTCTAGACATTACACGAGTCTGTCTAGGTCAAAATTCATGTTTCATAGATAGAAAAACTATCGAAATTCAATTCCGAGTTTGTTTTCACAGAATGTTGACTAAAACCAATGATTTCAATAGTTAAGACTCTAAAACAGGAAAAAAGACATAATAACCAATCAAACGACCCGCGAATCGAACCAGCGGTGTCGATGAGTCATAAATGACTTAGGGCCGCTACAGAAAAACTCTATGACATAGGAAAATATGTAAGCACAAAAATTACTGTAAGGATCATTACATAGATGTTCTCGAATCTTGTAAAAAGATAACTTTTTCATTGATTGTTTATTGGTCAATCACAATTAACTTATTTGACCATTTTACTATTGATTGGTGTTTGTTGTAGACTATTTATGTGGTCAATGATAAAATCACTCTGTTGGGTTTTTGAGACCTCTCTATTTTAAGACATATTTTACTTAAATTCAATTTTTTTTATCAAATGTTGATTATTTACTTGACTAATGATAAAATCTCTTCGTCAGATTTTTTAGGCCTTTACTGTACAAAGACGAATGTTTTTTTAAGTTATAATTTTTTTTTTATATTTTTTAAATTAAAGTTAATTTATATTTTTAAGTTAAAGTTAATTCATATTTTTCAAATTACAATTTGTTTATATTTTCAAATTGAAGTTAAGTTATATTTTTCAAGTTAAAGGTAGGTTATATTTTCAAGTTACATTTGTTAGTATTTTTCAAGTTAAAGTTAATTCATATTTTTCAAGTTAAAATTACTTGATATCAATCATTCTTGGCCGATGAAGAAACTACTGCCGATTTTCAAGGTCCTTCATGTGTAAAAGATTGAGTTTATTTTATTTTATTTTATCAATTTTCTTTCTTTATTGTTGATGTTTTGTCAATTGTTTAACTCAAATTAAAATTCAAAGATTCTTTTGAGTTTATTATTTATATTTATTTATTTTTGTTAACGACATGCAAATGTTAGGCCATACATCTTTGTCGATAATTTACTTTATTTTTTGTACATTTATTTTTATTTATACTATATTTGTGTACATGATTATTTTTTTTCAATTGAAAAAATTATTTCAGTCGGGATACACAATTGTTTATTCTAAAGGATGCTTAACGCATTTCCTTCAGAATAACATGAACCCTTGCCTAGACTCTGATTTTTAAATAATAAGTTTTTTCCTAAAAAATACCTTTTTAAAAAGGTTTTTTCATTTTCCTAAATTAGGAGGTGACTCTTTTATTCACTCTTATTAATTTTTTTAATAGAATTATTTAGTTCATTTTTTGAGTCCCAATGTTGCTCCCTATCATTTATAATTGAGGATGTCATACAGATGACGACTCCGCTGGAGAACTAAATATTCTAACCATTATGGAATTATTTTTTAATTAAGGAGGTGTTTCTTTTATAGTTGTTTCTGTAAATTTTACATTTTTTTATTCGTTTTATACATGTATAGTATGTTCTGTTATTTATTTGCTATATTGTGTATTTTATTATTATCTTTCTGTAAATTATGTGTTTACATTCTGAATTATTATAAACTCTCATTGCATTCACGAAATTTTTTCGCCACTTGCCATCGATTTTCTTTTAAAATGTCTTAGAGGATGGTATATGCTCTCACGAATGTTCCATTTGAGGTTTAATTTATTTTTCGGATTACACGACACGACTATTAATTCGTCTTGTGGTCAATAGTTATTGTGGAATCCAGCAGGGATAGTCCTTCTAGGTTATCAATCATTTCAAAACCCATATAGTATAACTAGAATAGAGTAGTACTAAATCCTTTTTGAACTAGGCATGTTGACCTAGGACGGTCCAATACGTAAGATGTATCGGGACCACTAGAAGACCACCTTGGTTCAATAACGGACAATTATGTTATGTATTAAATTGAAGGATATGTATACTGAGTTGTACAGACCATTGTTCCTCGGGGTTTGGAGTTTATTATTTTATAGATAATTTTTTTATTGTAATTAGAGAATTTTTTTATTCAAAAGGCGTTCGGAAATTCAAGAAACCTAAGGTGTTTGAAGACAAAGAATCGCCAATGCAGTTAGTTTAGGATTGTTCTCCTTCGTGGAATTATTATTACATCCTTTTCCTTACTTTATAGCCCCATTTAAGTTTTTCATTAATTTGTATATAATATGTTTTTGAGGGCAATTGAATATCTTACAAATGACATACATATCCTTTAATTCGTTGGACTTACCTTTGATATAAAAATGTCATATGTATGTTAGGACGCTCTATACATTATTTACATGCTAGATGTTATGTGATTTGATTTGTTAATATTTGTTTGATTTTATTTAATATGTACATTATTCTTTAAGATTATTCACTCTTTCGACATAAAACTCAGAGTTATCGATTTTATACTTTTTTTGGGGTTAATTGTTGTCTCTCAATCCCTCAATTTTTAATTTGCTTGTCGCAATTGAAACTATGCTTGACCTAATTCCTGCTTCACTAAAATACGTAGGTGTCACACCAGCTTGATTAGATTCCCAATAATATTTCAATATTTCTTTTACATTAGAAACTGAGAAAGAATTTTTGAGGAGATCTAAAAAATTTCACCAATATCAAATCTTATATAACAAATCGAGATTTATTTTGAAGCATCCTAACCCAAAAAGAATTTTTGAGGAAGGTCCTCAAAAATTTCATCAAGATTGAATTTCGAGATTCCAACACATAGTAAAAAAAAATCAGGAGAGTATTTGTATGCAATTACTTTACTCCATTCTATGTGTCCTAACTTATTTATCATCTTTGCAAAAAGAATCAACCCCCACCAACAACGGGACTGGTATGATAACGTATAGTTCTTCTAAAGGATCAGTAGGACACAAAATATCCGAAGAAGTTTTGGAAAAACAACAGGTCCCTACAAGATAATTAGGAGACCACAATAATCTTTGTGAATAACTGGTAGACATCCTTTGTTTCAAGACATCAACCATATCAGATTTACGAGGTATCACTCCAAGTTTGTATGAATCTATATATTAAATTTCTTGCATAAATGTTTATATTTAGTAGATATATTTGATTTTTGTTACAAATGATTTTCTTTTCTTACATTTCTTACAAAAAAAATTATTCTTTTAGATAGCTTTTATCTGTCCAAGTTTTTAACTAAACTAAACGAACTACGCACATCTAATTCTCCTCCCTCGAGTTGAGATACGTAGGTAACCCTCCTTGGGTTCGGTATTGAAAAATTTAGAAAATACATTATTATTTTATTTATTATTTAAAAATACTAAAAAATATTTTTGACTTAGTGGGTGCCAACACAGTTGAAAGTGCATATTTGAAAAGAAAAAAAAGAGAAAAAAATTAATGTGATAAAGAGGATTGACTTTTTCCTAAACTATATGTTCTCTTGGTAGCTCTCAATTATATTTTGTCACACTAAAAAAATATTTTGTTGCATACGTTCAATATAAGAATAAAACCGATCTCGTTGTTTCATGTGCGTTGTGCAATAAGTTTTTGGGTTAAGTTCAACTACATCACATTGTTGATCTAAAATGTGGCCTAAATATTTGTTGAGGAAAAATCCTGAGTATATTTGATTTGTGAAAGGATCACAGGATTTATTTGACTCGATTGATCCTTCAAGCATACTAAATAATATTAATCCTTAGCATGTCCCATTTTGAGCTTAAAGCCTATTTATTTTTTGGACAACCACATCTTAGCCCAATCCTTCTGAGTGCTTACATACACCATCCCTCTTTTGGCCCAATCTCCTTGAGTGCACTGAAAACGTGCAGATTACAAAAGAAGATTCAAGGTTGAAAGTTGTAAAAGACAAAAAAAAAAAAAGAAGAAAAGTCCCTGAAAATCAAGATTGCAAAACAATGTCAAAGAAAGAAAAAATCCTCACAAGGTCAAGAAAAAAGAGAAATTCTAATAAAAGAGATAAAACACTTCAACAAAAATGGAGAAATTTTAAATGAATGAATAAAAGAAAGAGGTATCCAACAAATAAAAACTCAAAGAAGTCAAAACAAAGAAAGGGACACCAAGAAAGTTCAAGCGGTGAAGGCGTAACAATTGTCTCTTTTATCCCAAATAAATATCCTACCCATTCTCAAACCTATGATACAAGCCAATGACAAATCCTAAAAATCTCATTCCAATGTTCTCACATTAGAGGAGATTTGCATGAAGGCTGTTGCGTCCAGAAGCACACGCAAGTGTACGTGGTCGAACGAGTAATATAGTGGCTCTGGTGAGCCGGATTGTCGAACCCTCAGGGACTTGTATTGAATTGATTCTCTTGATAAAGTTAGGGAAGGATTTAGGTCCAAAGTATTGATTAAAAGTTTAGAAGAGTATACTAAATTAGTTGAAACTAACTTGTAATATAAACTATAAATTAAGATGTAAAACACTACTAA
>JBDJHY010222206.1:0-11186 GCA_039654485.1 Withania somnifera | reverse complement strand
CCCCCAATTGACACAACTTTATGCAAATAATGCGCACTAGTCTCCATCGACTTATTGCGACTTTGTATAAATAATGCATGCTAGTCTTCACTGACTTGTCACGACTTTATGTAAACAATGTGCACTAGTCTCCAATAACTTGTAGTGACTAAATGAAAATAAAACACACTAGTATCCACCTACTTGCTGCAGCATAATTAAAATGGTGCACACTAGTCTCCCCCGACTTTTTATAAATTAATGAAAGATGATTCGCACTAGTCTCCACTGACTTGTTGTGACTTAATGAAAATAGTTCGCACTAGTCTCCACCGACTTACTGAAAATTAATTAAAAGGGTGCACACTAATCTTTACCAAATTTTTGCAACTTAATTAAAAGATTATGTGCACTATTCTCCATTGACCTATTGTGACTTAATGAAAATGGTGCACACTAGTCTCTACTGACTTGCTACGACTTAATGAAGATAGTGCACACTAGTCTCACCAAATTTATACAACTTAATAAAAGATGATTCATGCTAATCTCCACCGTCTTGCTTCGACTTAATAAAAAATGATGCGCACTAGTCTTCATCAACTTGTTGCGACATAATGAAAAATGATGCGCACTAGTCTCCCCCGACTTGTTGCGACTTAAAATAACTCTGATAAAGATAAAAGTATTCTTGAATTTTATTCTAGTGTTTATTATCCTTCTTAGTGGGCTTTAATATTTTAGGAACTGCTTCTGTCTTCCTTCCTAGCATATGTTGATGCTTGCCATGATGGATGAACCTACATCCACAAACAAAGTTAGTTTTTTTGTAAAGCTAGTCTGTGTTGGTTCAGCCGATCCTGACTTATATTTTTTATCCATAAGAACATCACTTCTTCTTATTCCCCAAATCATCTAAAATCAAGATCCAATAAAGAAATAACTAGCCAGATAATGTAATTTTCCACATGTTTACCAATCCAACGTTCAAGTTTATCACTATATTCTCCTAATGGCTTCCTTAAATATAAATCTATTTAGATATCTTCTTAACATCACTGAAGGACACACATAACTGAACCTTACCTCATATTTCATCCAAACTTAACAATTTAGGTAACACAAGTACAACAAAGCCACTACTAACTGAGTATCAACTTTCTTCTACCTTAGCTTTTGCCTAACTTTTTTCACTACCATCTTCCCCCATCAAATATGGAATTTATGAAGGGAATACAGTATCAGCATAAAATGTAGAAATTATAGATCAATGTATACCTTTGGACCATAATTATAGAGAATAAACTGAGCATCTTTACTAAAAGGAACAATGTTTAATATAGACTGATTCTTATCACAACCTTAACACTCAAGATAATTATAGTTCAATAGGCATGGATACTTCATCAACTGAACACATAAAGATTGAGTAAAGGGTTGTCATGAGAATAATTATGACATAATTATCCTTTATCATCAGAGATGGATGGATAAAAGATCAAGAATAGAGAGAATCATAAGCACAAATTGTCAATGCTAGTACATGGTATAGCATGGCTTTATTATCCATTTGAGGTATGTCTAGAGGCTAGAGTTATAGGACTTGTCAAACTAAGAAGCATGATATCAAGATTTTATAAGTGAATATTAAATCATGCAGGGGTATATGTAATCTCACATACTTGACTTAAGCTTTTAATCCTATTTTATGACTTAATTAACTAGAAAATTATTCCCATATGGCTATGAGTGTGGACCACGACTCGTAGAGTTTCACTCCATGAGTTATGTGGTCTATTAGTGGGATGAAGTATGAGATTTCAATATTCGTCCACTCTGTTATGAGTCCATACCACGACTCTTGAGGTACCATACCACAAATTATTCTATGCAATCGCTCTTTGCTTAACAAGAAGTTAGTTTTCAACCCAATTCCTATGATTTTACTTCACAAGTCATGAAGTGGCATACCGAGACTCTATGTATGAACTTGTAGGAATACAGGAACATTCTAATAGACAAAATATATATCACTTCAGTCCACAAGTCGTGGAGTGGTGTTCTACGAGTCATAAAGTGGACTCGTGGTTTGCTCCCAATAATTTCCATGTCACTTAATGAGGAATCATTTTTTAATTTCCCAAGACCTTTATACCCAATTTCCTATCATTTTGGACTCAAAATTGGGTAGTATAAATACCCCAAAAACTTTAGACCAAAGCTAGGGTTTCTCTCAATTTTTCTCTTAAAAATTTCAGGAGAAGGGATAGGGTGCTTCTCCATTTTAACCAAGAAATTCTTCAATGATAAGGTAATGTGGGTTATGAGAAAGGGTTCCTTTCACCCTTGTACCTAAGAAATCCCAAATGGTTCATGTTATAACTTAGATATTCTAGGGTGAATCCTAATATTCTTGTTCATGTTGATTATTATCATTCTCATTATATATGTTCATGATAATCTTGCATAATTTAATGTTAATTGAGAAGTATGGTAAAGGTTCATGATATTATAAATTGTTAGGTTAGAAGCATGAGTTATGGTTATGGTCAAGTTTTTATGATGTATAAACTAATATAGCTTTTAAACTTAAGCATGATTCAAAGTCAATCAGAATTAAAAAATGTTCAATGTGGGTTAAATAATAAGTCCAGTCAGTTCAAGTATGAGATTGAGATAGAAAGATGGAAAAAGTCAGTTAATAAGCTCATGAGTTCATGATCCTTTTAAGGCTAAGACAGAAAAAGTTAGTAGTGGTCAGTTAATAGTCAGATATGGAAGTAGTGTTAGAACAAAGATGATTCGAGTGAGTCCATAACCATAACACGTGTAGCCAAATAAATGGAGTTCATAGACCAATGTGACATTTGAAATTTCATGGACCAATGTGGCACTTATAGTTCATGGCTCAGTGGATCTACTAGGATCTAGTTCATGGCCCTTACCATAGAAAGTTTTGGGACCCCACTTATCATAAGGATATATGTTGGATCTCGTAGCCACATGCAAATGATATATCGGTTATAGAACTCCCAAGGTTAGTCAAGTGTCAATATGAGGAGTTAAGTGTTGAGAGAGGGTTTTAAATATAGTTCATTTATCGTATTTAGAACAATTGAATGCATAATTTATACCGAGTAACTTTATAGTCTATAGTTGAAGTTTTCAATTGATATTTGTTAAAACTTGCTTATCGTTGCTTTACTTGAGTTTAATACTTATGCATGCATTGCATAACTATGAGACGATTTATTGCTTTATATAGACTTTTTTATCCTTACTCACATATT
Organism: Withania somnifera; assembly: GCA_039654485.1. NCBI lineage: Eukaryota > Viridiplantae > Streptophyta > Magnoliopsida > Solanales > Solanaceae > Withania > Withania somnifera. The sequence continues at coordinate 7,917 of JBDJHY010222206.1, read as the reverse complement.
CAGTACATTTCATGTACTAACCACATACTTTTTATATTGCATGTTTACACCCATGTAGATACTGCCAGCCTTCAAATAATCTTGGTTAATTGGATCAACATCAACATCTATAGAGTCAGTGGAGTGATGAGTCTTCATTGATCTGATTGCCCAAGATGTTGGAGTTTGCATCTTTTATTTTGAGTGGAGCTAGGAGTTTAGCTAGGAGTTTAGTTTTATTCCTTCTTTATTATTTGCATAATATCTAGAGATCTCGTTGTAGCAGTTAAGTAGTTAACGTATAGTATTTTCTTGACATATGGTTTATTATCTTAGACTTAAGTTATCATTTTATTCATTTATTTATTAATTTATTTATGAGAGGTTCACTACCTATTTATGTCATCTTTTGATATTTCTTCCATTAAGTGTGAGTGAGTAGAGTTGTGCATGAGACAGATGTTCATTCAATGCCACTAAGGTGACTTAGTGGCTAAGACGTCGTGACACGCCTAGAGGGTAACTCTAGGGCGTGAAAATTTAACATCATAGTAATAGTTCTAAGTGTTTTAGGATGTCCGAAAGCCAACATTATGTGAGTCTTTTTCATGCGTATGAACTGCAACATACTTATAAGTGAGAGGATACTGAGCATGTAGGAAAAGTTCCCCTTTGCTTGTAAGTGTTTGTTGTTCTTTAGGGTTTAACTCTAAGATTTATATTTTTGATTCATGCTTTATTCATTCCAAATCATTCACCACAAAAACATCCCACTTGACAGTTTAGAGATCGGGGTCAATAGAATCAGGCTCAACTAGTTCCAGTGTCTCAGCATCCAGATAATGTCACAAAAATAGATTTATAAAATGCTATTCACATTATGACTCAAAAAGTTCTCACACAAGTTCAACAATCAGCCTAGAGTTTTGTGGTTCAGCCAACAACTCTTGATACTTGAGTGATGAAAGTGAGGCAGTTCCTAAGGTTGAGTCATTTTTCTTTGGAGTTCTATGGTTTGAGAGTTGGTGAGGTTCCAGAGAACTTCATTGATGAGGTTCATTGAGATTTATGAGGTGATAAGGTTGTTAGATGTGGATAGGGTGGATTTAGCAGCATATCAGTTGAAGGATGTTGCTAGATCTTGGTATGACTTGTGGAAGAAGAATAGAGGAGTGAGAGCTGATCTTTCTTGTTGGGAGGAGTTTGAGGAGGTGTTTATGGGTAGACTATTTTCGAGGGAGAAGATGCAGGAGAGAGTTCATGAGTTTCCAAGAATGGACTAAGGCTCTATGTATGTGTCTAATTACAGTATGAAGTTCACTAAGCTCTCAAGATATGCATTGAAAATGGTTACAGAAAGGCATAATAGGAAAGATATATTTATTACCAATATTTTTCCTCATTTGATTTAGGCAGGGTTGGCAACTATATTGACTAGTGATATGAGCATCTGTAGGTTGATGGTTCACTTAGAGAAGATTGAGAAAGATAAGGCTAAGATGGGGGAGTGTCAAAATAGTAAGAGAGGTAAAACTGGTCATTCTGAGTCTAGTCATCCTAAGTTTAGTGGTAGGTTCTGGAAGCAGCAAAAATAGGTTTTTAGGGGACCTTCCCCTTCTTCAGAGTTTTATCCAACCTCAGATTCAGCAGAGCAAAGTAGGTCAGCAGCTTTATGGGGTAGTATGAGAGAAGGATGTACCCACATGGTCTGTGGTAGGTGTGGTAAGAACCATTCTACTTGTTGTAGGCTTGGACAGGATGGGTGTTTTGGATGTGGCCAGGAAGATCACACTCCAAGAGATTGCCCTTCGAGAGGATGGTTTAGATGTTGTAATCCTGGACTCCAGATTAGGGATAATCCCGTGGTTAAGAAGCAAGGTGGTAATCGAAGAGCTCATACTAATGTAGCAACAACACTAGCAATACTCTAAATTTAGTAGGGCTCACCCTCTAGTATCAGTGATGGTCAACACCAAAATTAGCTATATGTTTTGGGCTCCAAATAGGATCTAGAGCATTCAGTTGATATTGTGATAGGTATGTTGGAGGTTCATGGAATTGAAGTTTACACATTGTTATAACTTGGAGATAACCTTTTATTTATATTCCTGTATGTTTCTAGATAGTTTGGTGTGAGTCCTGAAATTTTATATGAGTCTTTCTCTTTTTCATCACCTGTCGGTGTTCCTATTATAGTTGAGAAAGTCTATCATAGTTTCCCTATGTCTATTGGTATGGTTGTTCCAACTAATCTTTATGATTTAGATATAGTAGACTATGATGTTATTATAGGATGGATTGGCTCTCTTCATGTCATGTTATTGTTGAATGTATGACTAGATTTCTCTGACTCCAAATTCCTGATAAGCCTTTTCTTGAATAGGAGGGTAGTGTTGGTATTCCTAAGTGTAGATTTATTTCTTATCTGAAAGCTAGAAAAATAACCTCTAAGGGGTGTATATAACCTTAGTCCAAGTCAAGGCTTTTAAGTTTGAGACTCTCGATATCCAGTCAGTTCCTACTGTTAAAGAGTTTGTGGATGTGTTCTTGATAAGCTATCCGAAGTACCTTCTAACAGGGAGATAGACTTTGACAAATAACTCATTTCGGTAACTTAGCCCATTTCCATTCCATCATATAGGATGGAAACAACTGAGCTTACAGAGTTGAAGGATCAACTAGCAGATCTCCTAGGAAAGGGATTTATTCATTCCAGTGTGTCTCCCTAGGGTTCCCCTGTGTTATTCTTGCGAAAGAAAGATGGTTCCCTACGAATGTGTATTGATTACCATCAGCTGAAAAAAGTCATAATAAAAAATAAGTACCCTATTCGTAGGATTGATGAATTTTTCGATTAGGTATAGGTTTCTAGCCATTTCTCAAAGATTTATCTTTGTTTTGGCTATCATTAGTTTAAGGTCAAATAAGTAGATATTCCAAATACTGCTTTCAGAACCTGTTATGGACATTTTGAGTTCATGGTCATGTCTTTCGGCTTGACCAATGCCCCTGAAGCTTTCATGGACCTCATCAATAGGGTGTTCAAGCCATACTTGGACCTGTTTATGATTGTCTTTGTTGATGTTATTCTGGTTTACTCCAAAAGCGAGGAGGAGCATGCAAACAATCTTTTTGTTCTTCAAATTCTTAGAGAGTTTCAGCTTTATGATAAAGTCTCTAAGTACGAGTTTTGGCTCTAGTCAATTTCCTTCCTTATTCATATCATTTCCAGTGAGGGTATTTGAGTGGATTTTTAGAAGACTGACTCTGTCGAAAATTAGCCTAGACTGACATCACCGTCAGATATTAGTAATTTTATAGGTCTAGTTGGGTAGTATCGTAGGTTTTTTAAAGATTTTATTCCATAGCCACTCACTTAAGCTATTTGACTCAGAAGAAGGTGAAATTTTAGAAGTCAGATGCATGTGAGAAGATTTTTCAAGAGTTGAAAACTAGGTTGACTACAATGTCGGTTTTGATTTTTCTTGAGGGTTCTGAGAGGTTTCTTGTGTATTTTGATGCTTCCCAGGTAGGTTTTCGATTTGTGTTGATGCAACATGGTGAAGTGGTAGCTTATTCTTCTAGAAAACATAATATTTATGAAAAGCATTAGCCAGCTCATGATTTGAGGTAGCGACTGAGGTTTTTGCTTTGAAGTTGTGGAGGCACTACTTATATGGGGTGCATGTAGATGTCTTTACTGATCATAAGGGTATTTAACATGTGTTTGAGCAGAAAGATCTGACTCTTCCTTATAGGAGGTGGTGAATGTTGTTGAAAGATTATGATATAACTATCATGTTTGATCCGGGTAAAGGCAATTAGTGGTTCATTCCCTCAACAGGTTGTCCTTGCTTATTTTGTCATATGTTGAGGAGGATAAAAGAGAGTTGGACAAAAAGGTGCATAGTTTTGCATATCTTGGGGTTAGTTGGTGTTGAGGATAGGGGTATGTTTGTGCAGAATGCTTCTGAGTCACTTTAAGTTGTTAAGGTGAAAGAGAAGCAAGTAGTGATCCAATTCTACTTTAGCTAAAGAGTGTAATTCAAAAGTACAAATTCAAGGTTTTATTCTAAGGGGGATATCATGTTCTTCATCATCAGGATCATCTTTTTGTTTTAGTATTTGATGGGTTGAGGGAGAGGATCTTATTCAAGGCTCATAATCCACATGTTCTATTCATCTGGAGCCATGAAGATAGCATAGAGATTCGAGAGAGGTGTATTGGTGGAATGGTATAAAGAAGGAAAGAGTTGAGTTTGTGGCTAAGGGTCCTAACTATTAATAAGTGAAAGTAGAGCATCAAAGACCAGTTGTAGAGTTTTAGGGTTTTTATTTAGTCATGGAAGTGGGAAGGGATCAATATGAATTTTTCTACTAGTTTGCCCTTATCCTAGAAGCATGATTCTATATGGGTGATTCAGTAGAGCAGTATGGTAGGATCTACTTGCAACATATTATTAACATGCATGGGGTGAATTTGACTATTGTTTTAGATCAAGGCACGTAGTTCACATTACAGTTCTAGAGGTTATTTCAGAATGGTCTTGGTTCCTAAGTTCATTTTAAATATAGCTTTTCATTTACAGACCGATGGTCAAGGTGAGGGAACTATTTATACATTAAAGGATATGCTGAGGGAGTGTACAATTGATTTCAAGGGTATTTGAGTTTAACATTTTACTTTAATTGAGTTTTCATACAATAAAAACTATCACTCTAGTATCCACATGGCCTAATTTGAGGCATTGTATGAGAGGAGATATAGGTCTCCAATTGGTTAGTTTGAGTTTGGTTAGGCTGCTAAGGTAGGTCTGGAGATGGTTCATGATGCGGTGTAGTAAGCTCAAATTATCAGAGAGAGGTTGAAAATAGCTTAGAGCACATAGAAGTCATACAAAAATATGAGAAGTATAGAGTTCGAGTTTGATGAGGGTGACTAGGTGTTTTTGAAGGTGTCTCCGATGAAGGTGAAAGTGCAAGAGAGGCGGTGAATTGCAAATTTTTATTTTCCCTTTTTTATTATCTTGTAGACCCAGTCAACTGTTACTGCAATTTGATGAATATATAATAAATATAGTACAAAAAGGGAAATATACACATTATATTTTTATACTGGTTGGGATCAAAGTGAGCCTTAATCCAGTCCCCTTGGGTTGTAAGAGGGTTTCACTATTTTTCTTTTTCACAACCGAGTTTTCAAATTCTCAATTTTATAAAGGTTACAAATGATTGAGCCCACAGAAGAACTCAATCTCACAAATACTAAGCCTACACAAGAAATTAACCTCGATATCTACTAAGACTATACAAGAACTACATAAGATCTTACAGAGCCTACACAAGAACTCAGTGAATAATCAATCATGCTAAGAGTATACAAGTCCTTAGAATATTCTCCTTTTTTTCATTCTATGCCTTACTCGAGTATTCCCTTCTCTGCTTTTTTATATACACAATAAAGCACTAGGAATTACAATACATGTTAAAAGTAGAGAAAAAAAAAAAGAAACAGTTGTTGTTTTATAGAGAATGCCTCTCCTCTTGAAGACCAGTTCCTTATATAGATGTGGGAATTAGTCGTTAGAAAAACCCAAAGGAATTGATCCTTGCAAAGAGTTTAATATTGTGGACTCTTTCCAACAATATTATAGAGTCATATTAATGAATCTTTTACTTTTCTGGTTGTTGAGTCTTTGCAGCATCCCATGATTTTTAATTCCTTCAAATAGAAGTTAGTCATTAGTACTTGTCCACTTTAATGATCATCTTCTTCTAGTACAATACTAACCTCTTTCAATTCATCCATCATTTTACGATATAGATTTTTTTTTCTCCTTTCAATATACATTCTTTAAGGAGTGACTCGATAAGATATGATAGATATTATTCTTTTTCAAATATTCCATAAAAGTTCCTGCAACATTTTTTTTCATTCATTGAAATTGACATTAACAATCTCTGACTTTTTGGTGGATGACAACTATAATTCCATCTTATGTGTTCCCCCTATATTTAATATTTCCTGTAGAAAAACTCAAAGACACAAATAAAGGCATACATAGATAAAGGAATATGTATATTTCTCCCCCTTTAGAATCAATATATATATATACACATAAATGTGTGCGCATACACACACGCGTGCGTACACACACACATACACACGCACTTACACACACACACACACATATATATAAAGAGAGAGAGAGTGAGAGAGAAAGAGTGAGAGAGAAAGTATAAGGTATGAGGACTTAGAGACATTGTACTAAAAGCTCATCTATATATAACATTACACGAACACTGCAAAATACAATTTTCATAAAATATTATCCTCCAATAATATCTTGAATGAAAATAATCTTTTCATTTACAAATGCAAACTCATCCGATAGAGAATCTATCTTCACTTGCAGGACAATTAAGTTTTTCTGAAGGTTGGTGAATTTTGGCAAGAATTTAGATGACTTTGAAGGAGATTTTTTAGATGAAGGCTTGAGACGAGAAGTGACATCATCTTTTTTGATCCATTTATCTCCAATAGGGACATATCCTTTTTTTTGAGGGCTTATGAGTGATAGAAGAGGATATCATCAGTTTTGGGAACATTGTCACAGGCTTATGAGTGATATAAGAGGATATCATCAGTTTTGGGATCATTGTCACACCTCAAATCCCATTAAGGTAGATCGGCACCTGCTGCCGAAGAGGCTCGGGAGAACCAACTGTAATCATGTACCTACTAAATATTTAAATGAACATTTAAGGGTACTGTCATGATGGATATTAAGCTTCCTTGAAAAGAAACTACATTGTCAAACCAAAAGAAAATACACATGACTTGGACGTTGGGGCCACAATGTCTAACACATGAGACATAACCACACTTTATCTTACATAGTCTATAAAGCCTCTAAACGATACATAATACTTAGTTAAGGTTGGGAAAAGAACACGCCTTTCTCTTAAGTATAATACAATACCAAAACATATGACACAGACTCAGAAAACCCCGAATCAATCTGGAGCTCACCAATAGCTGTTGAGTGTCTTGTGCTCCTATTTGAGAGATCCACTAGATCCTGTTCTTTCAGCATGAAATACAGGTCCTTCGTGAGGGACATCAGTACGAAAAAATATACTGAATATGTAAGGCATAAGATAAACACATGTAGGGTAATAAGAACTCAATAGTATAAAGTACAAATGCAGGGATTAGAATAAAGACCATCTTTACTTATACTTGTGGAATCATGTATATTACACTGATTTCTTTACTTTACCTTTCTTTACTCTATAATTATTGTACAACATATATAATGAATGACCAACTGATCAGTGGTAAAAAAATATGACCCATGCTAGGCATTTTAGCCCCTGGGATACGAGCCTTATAAATATATAAATTGGGATCGACCCATGCTAGGATTTCTTTTCACCCCTAGGATACCACCCATAATGTTCGGATCGACCCATTTTAGGTTTTCCTTCCACCCTTGGGATACCACCCAAAAATAATTAGATGTGCTTCACTTTACTTTTTTATTCTTTGAGATTGTTATTTTTGTGGTCATGGCATTATGGAGCTTTAGGGATGTAGATTTAACAAGTGAAACATGAATGTTCATTTAATGCAATAAAAATGATGTAGGGAGTATCTTACATAATCAATGAAATTCTTAGCAGCTGAAATAACATTTGGACCTTATTTAGCCAAAAGGAGGACTCATGCAACTTGGTATTCAAAGTAGACGTACATACTCAAAAATAATTATGTATTGGCATATCTATACATATTAAGTAGTAGGAAAATGGTTAGTATCTATATTGGAGTATGCAGGTTGCATTTAGGTGCCATTTTCAGGAGAGAGTAACTAGTGAGCTTACTTTGTAATACAAATCAGATTTCATGCCAAAGAATAGAAAATGAGTAGCCTT
>JBDJHY010222198.1:0-11186 GCA_039654485.1 Withania somnifera | reverse complement strand
ATATTGTATATTTTCTACCGTTGTTGTCTATACTAGTGGTTCGTTTGACATTGACATCGGGTCTTGGGTGTATTCCGCAATTTCTTATCTCCTTACTATTTCATTTCATATTCTTCCGCATTAATTGTAGTTGTCCTCCGAGTCGGCTACATACTACGGGGTTTGGTTCTCCTACTAGTGGTATAGTAGGTGCCATCATGATCCGAGAAATCGGGTCGTGACAATATCAAACTTTCTTGGCGCGATAAGACGTGAATCTATCATATTATCTTTAATCAATGACATAATAAGTCAAATAAAGTGCAACAGAACTCGCGCTGAGCCTTTAAAAATATTGTCATCTCGTGGTTATTTGTATAAACAAATATAATCATGATAAGACTTAGAATTAATGACAAATTGATGATTATTATAAGATAATTCAATTGAAATATAGCTCATGCCCTAACTTTGAAGGACGAACTCAAGTTTTGTAAGATTATTACTCATACTTAAATAAAAGAAAAAAAATATCTTATCCTTCAAATTTTTAGATGGTGGAGTCTCATGATAATAATGTGTTATGAAACAATAAAGTAAAGACAAAAAGAATATTTTAGAGAGAAGAAAAAAGAGAATTTTATCATTCTTGAGGGATTGATGGATCTTTGAGGGTGATTCACAATGAAGGGAAACCCCTTATTTATAGGGGGAAAACTAGATTGGTCCCAAAGTTAGGATTTCAAAATAATCATAAATAGACATTCACCATAAATAAATATTAATAACACCAACATTAATTTTTCACATATATTTTCACTAGCTAGATACTCTAGGACTTTCTATTAAAGACTTTAATTAATTTTGAAGACTTAAGTTATTATAATAATAATTATTTGAGGATAATAGTAAATGACAATTTTTCTATTTAATAATCTTTTAGTGAAGTACAAAAATTTTAATAAACATTTATAATAAGGACATGTGCTTTTCACGTGCGTCTCACATAAATCAATAAAATTTTGTCTTGCATCAACTAATAAAACTATATACAAGTAAAATAAAATAATTAATAATAACAATTGAGGTTAAAATTATATGTATTTAAATTATATAAATTAATACCCTGCCACAGTATGAGACACTCTTTCTGGTGGATACAACTAGCCACTCTAGGTACAACTGAGTCGTACCAATAATAATACCCTACGCTGACTACGCAAGCTATGGGTATTGGGAACCTCAATGCCCACCCTCGGTGCTAATACTCCTACCATTAGATTTTTACATAAACACTCAAAACTCTTGACTTAATGGAACACTCTCAATGGAATTAATTCAAACTACAACATCAACACTCTAGATTAAAGGAAAACCCTAAATGGAACATACTAGCCCAAATCATCATTTAAAATCATGGTTGGTTAATTCTTTATCAAAATCTCAATTTCACACTTTATAGTCAATTTTACTCTCATCCTAAAAATCTAGCTAAATCATCATCAAAACTCACAATTTAGAAGAAATAGTCAATTTAGAAATACTTCACGTTCATACTTAAAATCATGTAAGAAGTCAAGCATTTTGCCGCTTCAACCCTTATATCAAGTTTTAAGAATAAACCTTGAAAATGATCATTTATTCTTACCTCAAAGTTTCTTTCTTTATTTTACTTCAGTTATGAAAATATGTCAAATCATGAGGGCTTTCATCATTAAATAATCATCATAAAATCATCATAGTTCTAACTTAAAAACATCAATTAAATTAATACTTCAGGGAATCATAGTGTATAAAATTTAAAAATAACCCAAGCATGCTTCTACATCTTTAAAATCTTATTTAGAAAAGGGTTTTAGGTACAAGGAAGAAATGAATCCTTTTGGAAATCCCAACTATCAAGCTACTACAATAGAGTCTCTTTGAAAATCCCTAATTCTTTCCTCTTTGGAGAAGTTGGGAAAAAACTCTAGATTGATTTAATTTAGCTAGAAGATTTATAAATTGAGTGTTTAGGGTATATATATTATTATTTCTAGAAGTCAAAATTTCATGTTTTATCCCAAAAAATCAAAGGAAATACCAAAACAACCTTCATTAACTGAACTACGAAAATCGCCGAAAGAACTCCACGATTCTTGAAGTAGCACTTCACGGCTCGTGAAGTACATCTCCATGAGTAGTGGAGTGAGCTCAGTTAATTGGAAACATCCATGTTCATCACGAGAAAGGTCCACGAATTGTGTATCTCAACTCCACGGCTCATGGTATGAGTTTCGTACTTAACGCATACAAAGTTTGGTTCTGGGGCTTCCATATCACAATTTGATAGTAAGGGTTGTGATCTTGGATTTTAAGGGTCATGGTTGGGTCTAGTGGACCCTTAAATGTGAAATGACAAGCTGATGGCTCACCAATACGATTCCAACTATGAGTCTTACTCTAGCACACCACGAGTCGTACTGTTGGAATCCAGGAGACGTACTGTGATTTCACTACTGGATATATTTTAGTAAAATGGTCGTAACTTTTTACTATGATCTCCAAATGATATGCAGTTTGTTAAGTTGGAAACTATACTCAAAAAAAATTTCTGCGGATAGGTCATGGGTCACCTAAATCATTATTGATTTAAATATATGGACATTTAACATTAACCCAAGCACAAACTAACTCCAAAACTAAGCTTTTTCTGAAAAAGTCTTTGAAATATGCTTTGTGATAGAAGTTATTTATGACCTCAAATCATTTCAAGAACTTATACCTCACTTATTTTAGGATATTATAACCAAGAAATAAGATTCAAGGTGTTATATTATCTTCCACTTGGGAACATTCGTCCTCAAATGAAGTCTATAAAAGAATAGAGGGAACTCAACTGCTGAAATTGACCAACTGACTGAAACAGACATAATAATGCTATCTAATGACTTTATTTAGTCAAAAGAACATTGAATATTCTACTAACTCAACTGATAAACACGAAAAAAGCAACAACTGACCTCAGCATCAAAACTAGTCACATAACACATAAATGCACAAATAGGGACTCAAGTACCACTACCTCAACTCAACATCAACACTCTACTCAACTCATGAATGAATACACTTAATGGACTTATGCTATGTTTTATGCTCATGAACTAAAGAGGACACAAGCTGAATAGAAAGGTTATTACCTCAATAAGGAATGGAACTAGAAGGGAACAAATATGGGTATCTACTTATTACGTCAACCTATGCCTCCCATGTAGCTCCCTCAAATGCTTGGTTCCTCCAGAAAACCTTAACTAATTATATCTCTTTGTTTTTGATTTTACAAACCTGCCTATTAAGAATCTGAATTGGAACCTCCTCATAGGTGAAACTATCATGAATGCTGATATCTCGACTGGCACTATGAAAAATGGATCACCCATGCATTTCCTAAATAATGAGACATGAAACATGGGGTGAACTGCTGCTAACTCTGATGGAAGATCTAATAGATAGGCAAACTTTCCTACACTCCTCATAATCTGATAAGGCCCAATGTACCTTGGAGTCAAGCACACCCTTTCTGCCAAACCTCATGACTCCTTTAATAGGAGACACTTTCACAAATACCCAATCACCAAACTCTCTCATGCTCACATCTGCAAAGGACTTGTGCCTACTTTGGGATGTTCTCAACTGATTTTCTTCATAGCATCAGGAATAAACTATAGTCCTATAATAGTTGCCTCAGAATCCTCAAACCAAATGATCAGAGACCTACACTGTCTCCATGCTATGCCTCAAATGGATCTATCTGAATACTCGAGTGACAACTGTTGTTGTATGCAAACTCAATCAAAGGTAGGTGCTCAACCCATTTACCATTGAAATCAACGGCATACACCCTCAACATATCCTCCAAAGTCTGAATAGTCCTCTCAATCCATCATTTTGTGAATGAAAAGATGTACTCAACTGAACTTGGGTACCAAGGCCTATACGAAATAATGTCCAAACCTAAGATGTAAACTGCGGACCACGATATGATATAATAGAAAAAGGTAGACCATGCATACAAATAGTCTCTGTCAAGTAGATCCTATCATACTTCTCTATTGGATGACTGGTGTGAATGGTTAGGAAATAAGCGTACTTAGTCATTCAGTATACTATTACCCATATGGAATCATAATGTTGGGCTAATGGTAAACCGGTGACAAAATCCATATTAGTCACCTCACACTTCCATGTTAGAATCTCAAACTACTGCATCTCACCTGTTGGCCTTTGGTGCTCTACCTTTTACTTGCTGGCAATTAGGACACTAGCCACTAACTCCACTATGTCCTTCTTCATACCTTTCCACTAATATATCTTTCTCAAATCTCTACACATCTTAGTATCTCTAAGATAAATGGATTACTAGGAACTATGAGCCTCTGACATGATCCTCTCTTTCAAACCATCAATTGATGGAACACACAGGTGATCTTGATAATGAAGAACCCCATCTCCCCCTTTGGATTAAACCTGCTCCATATGCTTATGGACTGCATCTTTTAGCTTAACCAGAATCAGATCACTATCTTGCTTCTCCTTCACCTCAACAAAAAGAGATGACTCAGAAGTACTCTGAACAAGAATACCACCATTCTCTGCACAATTAATCAAACACCAAGGTGTGCAAGCCTATGAACCTCTCTAGATAACTCCCTATGACAAACTCCCCAAAGACAACCTGCTAAGGGCATCAACCACTATATTGGCCTTTCCCGGATGATACATTACAATCATGTCATAATACTTTAACAACTCAAACTATCTCTTTTGATGAAGATTCAAATACTTCTGATCAAACACATGATGTAAACTCTTATGATTGGTTAAGGAATCTACATGCACTTCATACAAGTTGTCTAGAAGCATAAACCACACCTTACCATGCTGTATCAGGATTCCATACCAACTCTAAGAGCATCCAAACAGACCACAAACATATCAAAACCATCAGGCAAAGTCAACACAAGAGAAGATATCAACCTAGCATTCAACTAATGAAAACTCTTCTCACGAGCATCAGACCACTCAAACATCACTTTATTTTGAGTCAAACGAGTCAAGAGAATGGCTTTGGAATAGAAACCTTGAATAAATATACTATACAAACCATCTAGACCCAAAAAACTCTGAATATCTAGCAAATAGGTAGGTCTAGGCCAATTACAGACAAGATCAATCTTTTGGGAATCTTCCCGAATACCCTCGCTAGAAATATATAACCAAGGAAGACAACTGACTGTAGCCAAAACTCACACTTAGAAAACTTAACATAAAGATGACGCTTGCTATGGGTTTGAAGAACAACTCAAAGATGGTTTGCATGCTCCTCCTCACTTTTGGAATAAACCAGAATATAATTAATAAAGATAATCAGAAGCAAGTCCAAGTAGATCTTGAAAACTGAGGTCCATGAAAGTTATAGGATAATTACTCAAGCTGAAAAACATGACCACAAACTCAAAAATGGCCATAACGAGTACGAAAAGTTGTGTTTGGAATGTATGGCTCCTTGACCTTAAGCTGATGATAACCAGAACTAATATCAATATTATAAAAGTGGCTAGCACCTTGTAGCTATTCAAATAAGTCATCAATCCTCAGAATGAGATACTTCTTCTTGATTGTGACTTTTTTCAGCTAAAGTTAATCAATGAATATACATAGGGAACCATCTTTCTTATGCACGAACAAGACAAGGGCACCCCAAGGAGATACACTTGGATGGATAAACCCTTTGTATAAAAGACCAACTAACTTGTACTTTAACTCTCTAAGCTCAACTGGTGCCATCTTATATGATGGAATAGAAATAGGCTGAGTGCTTAGAACAAGACCTATACCAAAGTGTATCTCTCTATTTGGAGGGACTCCAGGTAAATCCTCAGGAAACACATCAAGAAACTCTTGAGTTATAGGGGCATACTGGAAATCAAGAGTCTCGGACTCATCCCTCACTCGAACCAAATGATATAGACACCCTATAGCAATCATCTTTCTAGATTTTAGATAGGAGATGAACCTACCCTTATGAACAACTATACTTCCCTCCCACTTAAGGAAAGGTCTATTAGGAAACTAGAAGCGGATAACTGTAGTCCTAAAGTCAATAAAACATGACATGGATGGAGCCAATCCATGCCTAGAATAATATCAAAGTCTACCATATCTAACTTATGTAATGTAGTAGGAACAACCATCCCCAAAATAGAAATGGGACAACTATGGTAGACTCTCTCAGCTAGAACAGGATCACCAACAGGTGTAGAAATAAGGAATAACTCAGATAAAACATCAGGATCTACACCAAACTATATAGCAACATATAGATAAACAAAATAAAAAGTTGCTCCAGTGTCTAATAATGCATAAACATCCACATTATAAACTCTCAACATACCTTCACCACATCAACTAACTTTCCTGATCCTAATAAGAACCCAAAGCATACAAACAGTATTGGAGATGGCCTCCACAATAGAAGTAGTAGCACCATACTGACGCTAGCTTGCTTTTGGAGATGCTTTGTGGGGCAGTAGTCTGTAGTATGGCGTCACACCATCCTGTGAACTGTGGAATAATATCTTTGCCTATGCCCTGGAAACCCACAAGAATAAGAATTCCTTGAAGGGAAATCACAAAGACTATGACCAATCTAACCATACCTAAAACATCTATTTTTCTTGAAATGACACTAACCCGAATGTCCCTTACCACACTTACATATTTCATAGCACCATTCTGCTAAGATGACTTATTCTGCTGATTCTTTGAAGGTCTAAATTATGAAGGGGATGATCCCTAGAATCCTATTTCTACTACTTCCTGAACCTATCGAACGTAGGCTAACTAGATCCAGAATAACTAGTCTTCTCCCTCTTACTCTACTAACTCTCTTTATATTTAGACTTATCCTTCACTTCTACTGCAAATGCACCATCAATCTACCAATGTCCATATCAGTACTCAACATAGATGATCTCCCCACCTAAATCAAATTAGGAGAAAGACCAAACAGAAACATATCCATACTAGTATGTATATTAATAATCATCTCTGGATATTAATAATCATCTCTGGAATATACCTTGATAGCTTAGTAAACTTCATGTTATACTCATTTACAAACATAAAGCCCTACTCCAAACTCATAAACTTATAAACCCTCTTTTACCTCTACTCTATAGGAAAGAGTCCTCCATAAATACAATCTCAAGCTCCTCCCAAGATGGTGGAACAACTCCAACTTGCTTGTTCTTTCTCTATAAATCAGACCAAGACATGGAAACATCCTTCAAATCATAAGATTCTAAGTCAACCCTATCAATATCTATAACTCTCATCATATCACAAATCTGAAGAACCTTCTCAATAAAGTTCTCTAGATCATCCACAATCCTCGAACCATGAAACTCCAAAGGACTCAACCTCAAGAACTCTCTCACCCTCACAACTCCAACATCAAGAGAAACTCTCTGAACCACAGGAACTAGAATTGGATGTTGAGCCTGTTCCTTCACCATCTGAGCCATCATATGCATCATGTTATGTAACTCTGTGGTGGTGATATCAGCTGGTTGATGCTTTAAAAATGAGATGGTGGAGCCTGGTTTTCAAACTTAACTCTGTCTTTCAAACTTAACCTAGGACTCTCTGAACCTAGTGCTTTAATACCATCTTTTAATGCCCCAGAGCTCACCCCCTGTGCATAATCGGCATTGTTAGCCACTAAGTTACCCTAGCATCTCGTAATAACCACTTGGATCATGCATGACATTACTCACATCACTCAGTGGAAGCAATAACAATAAGTAATAGAAGTGTAATGGTCTCCGCACGATAATCAATAAATAGTCTCTAATAAATAATAAAGTAACTCAAGTCTCAAACCATACATCTCAGTATGAAAGCCTCTACTAGCTAAATAATGGATTGCTAGAACAAGTGTTTACTAGCTAGTCTCTAACAAATGAAATAATAAATAATAAATCTAAAGTCCAAGCTCTATATCAAAAAAGTAAAAACTCCATAGCTCGCCCTTGAATCAAGTGAGGACTCACCAATCTTCTAATATTCCAGGAATGTAAGTAGTGCCAACCTCAAACATCCAAATGGTTGGAAATATATGCATGGGGGTTAACACATGCAGTAAGAGTAGAATCAGCATACAAAACATATACTGAGTACGTGAGCAGGTATAAAATATGCTATACAGTCTAATGATAAGTATGATAAAATACATGAATAGTATATCAACTTCATCTCTAACTTAAATAAGAAATTTAACATTTTACAGTGAAAGCATTTAAAAAGATCATATCTCAAGTAAAATCAGCTAAAACAGCTTAACACATCAGTTTTTAACAAATGATAAAGACTTAGTTAAAAATAAACTTTAATTTTTGTATTTTCAAAATTGTCACTTTTACTTCTCTTTCTGAGATTTTTTATAACCGACTTACCTCAAAGCATAACGCGATGAAGTCCATATATTACCCTATGTGTAGGGGCTCTTATACCCCACCATAAGATAACACACTCTTTCTAGTAGATCCAACTAGACACTCTAGGTACAACTGAGCGGTACAAAACTAATATGCTACACTGGCTACGCAAGTTATGGGTGTTGGGAACCTCAATGCCCACGCTTGTGCTAATACTTCTCCTATTAAATTTTTACATAAACACTCAACACTCAAAACTCTTAACTTAATGGAACACCCTCAATGGAATTAAGTCAAACTACAACATCAACACTCTATATTAGTGGAACACCTATAATGGAACCAAATAGCTCAAATCATTGTTTAGAATCATGGTTGGTTAACATTCTTTATCAAAATATCAATTTGACCCGTTATAGTCAATTTTACTCTTAGATTATAAATGAAACCAAAATCATCATCAACTATCTCAATTTACATCAAATAGTCAATTTGGACATGCTTCATGTTGATACTTAGAATTATATGAAAAGTCAAATAATTATGATACTTCAACCCTCATATCAAGTTTTCAGAATAAATCTTGAAAACGATCATTAATTCTTACCTCAAAGCTTATTTCTTTCTTTTATTTCAACTATGAAAATATGCTAACTCATGAGGACTTTCATAATTAAATAATAATCATAAAAATATCATAATTATAACTCAAAAATACCAATTAAATTATTACTTCAGGGAATCATAATGTATAGAATTATACAAGAATCTTAGTATGTTTCTACATCTTCAAAACCTTATTTAGAAAAGGGTTTTGGGGCACAAAGATGAAAAAGCCCTTGTTCAAATCCTAGGGTGGTGATTAGAATCAATTTAATGGTGAAAAATTAACTATCAAGAAACTACAATAGAGTCCCTTTTAAAAACCATGGTTCTTGCCTTTATGGAAAAGTTGGAAGAAAACCCTAGATTGATTTAATTTAGCTAAAAGATTTATAAATGAAGTGTTTAGGGTATCTATATTATTAGGTTTAGAATTGAAAATTTCATGGGTTTATCCCCAAAATTCAAAGGAAATACCCAGAATAATCTTTATTAAGTGAAATAGGAAAATCGCCGGAAGAACTCTACGATTACTGAAGTAGCACTTCACGGCTCGTGAAGTGAATCTCAACTTGTCGTGGAGTGAGATTAGATAACTAGAAAATTTCCCCTGTACCACGAGTGAGGTTCACAAATTATGGACCTCAAATCCATGGCTCGTGGTATGGGTTTCGTACTTAACGGACAACAAATTTGGTTTTAGGGATTCCATATCACCATTTGACAATAAGGGTCATAATATTGATGTTTATGGGTCATGGTTAGGTCTCGTGGATCCTTGAAAGTGAAATTTCAAGATGATGGTTCGATAGTACGACTCCTACCACGATTCGTACTCTGGCACCCTAGGAGTCGTACTATTGGAGTCGAGGACTCATACTATGATTTCACTTTTGGAGAGATTGTAGTAAAATAGTCATAACGTTTTACTCCAAACTCAAAATGACATGCGGTTTGTTTTATTGTAAACTAAACTCAAATAAATTTCTATGTATGGGTCACCTAAAATACTATATATCCAAATATATGGTCATTTAAAATTACACGAAGTAACTCCAAAACTAAGTTTTTTCTAAAAGAGATTTGAACTCAACTTTGTGATAAAAGTTATTTATAACCTCAAATAACTTCAAGAACTCATAACACACTTAGTTTAGGATATTATTACCAAGAAAAAAGATTTAAAGTGTTACATTATGAGGGTCTATATTCATGTTTTGTTTCCAAAATGAGAAGTATTTGCTTCAGAAAAAATGACTATTTTTTTATGATGTAGATATCCAGCCATCTTGTGATGTCAGCTATAGGGATCCCTATTTTATCCATGCATCTAATTTTTTTATGTACCAGGTATTCAATTTATTTCATGACTTTGATTTTTTTACCCCAGCTTGAGTGCCGAGAGTGTGGTAGTGATGTATCCCTTTTTTGTTGTGATGTTCAGTTGAGACTCCATTTATGAGTTCTAAATATAGATCTTGCTCTGTAATTCTTATAGTTTATGCGCACATCCTATTTCCTCTTAGTGATCTCATTCATGAGTTTTTATATGGTAGTGGCAGAATCATAGAAGAAGATAAGATAAGAGGTAGTGTATGGTTAGTCAGTAGTAGTTTTGATGTACCCTTGACACATAAGATTTTAAGTGTTCTTGTATAAATGTGTAGTATTGTAGATTTCTTCGATGTTGAGAAGATCCCTAGATTGTTTAGTTTTAAACTCTAGGAATCCATAAAGTGAGTACCATTGTAGGGTTGAATGTTGTAAGGGTGATTATGTGAATAATCACAGTATGTGGTTAGTGGCTTATTGATTTGAAGTTTAAGATTGATTGTTCTAGTGATAAAGAGGAATAGTGTTCTTGTGGATATAAAATATTGAATCTTATTTCTTAGACTAGCATGGTCATCTGGCATTAGTACCCTGTACCTCGAAATTAGGCTTGAATATGAAAAGAGCACGTGGTTAGTCTAAGTAGTTTTTAGCTACTAGTACTCTCACATTGATCATAGGTCCCGATAGATGAGTAGAGCATGTTAGGAAAGGAAGTGTAGTGTAAAATGAATTCTAAGTTAGCTATATTTAGTTGTAACGTTAGCTCAAGTAGCCTTATCCTTCTTTTATACC
>JBDJHY010222179.1:0-11187 GCA_039654485.1 Withania somnifera | reverse complement strand
CATGTCCAAACATTAAGGGAAATCTAGGTCTCAGTAAAATCGAATGGTCGCAACATAGGCAATATCAAGAAATAACATCGATATTGAGAAAATAAAATCAAATGGCTCCACACTTCATATGAGCACAGTGGAAACAATTATAAGTACAGATATAATAAATAAATATATGATTATCATTCATCCAAAATCATTAACCATTTAGACATCAATAAGTGATCATAACAGAGAACAAACCAGCAGTTTAGATCGACTCTAAACCCACAAACTAAGATCTATGAGATAGTTACCAACCTATAAGCATTAGCGTAATCACCTCCCTGACCTCACTACATAAAATATACGGGATGACCCTCGAGAATAGGGCCTCGTAGCCCTAGGTAAATATAAAAAGCGAATAGGCTAGCAGATGGATCGTTCGTGAAGATAACAAATGTGACAGGGATGCAAACTAGAAACCTAGCTCCTAGTTGGAAATTCACCTAGAATATTCAGTAGTAAATAATTAATATGAAAGAAGTAATTCTTATCCTACCTAGATTCCGCTGATAATTTTGAGAAGCACACTGAAATACAAAAAAAATCACGAATAAGCTCTGAATTCACATTAAATGAGCAAAATATAACCCATGCGTCAAGAAGTGTAAAACAGTACCCATATTACTATATAAATAGTAGGGTAAATATCCAAGATAAAAACTAGTTTATAAACTATCATAGCTAAAAAAATAGAATATTTTTACCAATACATAAAGCATAGCTCACAGACCGTATGGTAAAAAATCAGGCTCAAACCAATTGAAGATAATGAATAAATAATCCCAGAAAGTTTATGTAATATAAAAATTATGGTTTACACTCTAGAAATAATCGCAGAACCGCAAGAATATAATTCAAGGATCAAAACTATGATTAATAACCTCAAATACACTAATTGTAATTCAATTGACAGGGTAAAACATAAAAAGTGTACTAAAATAAAGTGACAAATGAAAAGGATCTTTTATGATCCCATGGTTAAGTGCAAAGATTATATAGTACATATAGATAAAATAGGGACGGGGCAGTTGGGTGGTGGGGATTATGCACTAGTACCCTTAGGGAGATAATATGATTATAAATAATCAGCTCTAATTAATCTCAACCAAAAAAATTTAAGTGCTTCCTTGTTACTTATTTTGGGATTTTATGGTAATGAACAATTAATACATGCAAATGACCACTGGGTAGCTCACCTATTATTGTTTATTCCTCCAGAATTTAAATATTAAGGTATCATATCGACTTATTGTAAAAAAAATACCAAATTTTAAATATTCCATTAATGGAATTTGTTTTTTTGAATAAGACACACCTTTTATAATAATAATTTCCAATATAATTTGATATGCTATTTTCGATAAAATATTAATAACTTATAAATTTTCCAAAATACCAGGATATGGGTCTAATACTTTAAAAGGCTATTTCTACAATTATTGACAATATTTTTCAATGAAGTACCAAAACTATTTATTTTTTTTTATTAAAGCAGAAGCATATATTTAACATAAAATGACTAATCTATTTGTATAACGCCGCAACTGAAAACCTTGGATTTTAACCAGGGGTTCCTCTAGGCTAAAGTTTGTGTTCTGGATTCAGCTGAACTGTAGAAATGATGATCAGATGTCATTTAAGTTGAGAAAGGCATGGAAATGATATCAATAAAAAGGGAATCAAGCTATATAAAATCTAGTAAATCAAATTTTCACTCCCAACAACACATGAATAACCAGATAAGGCTACCAAGATGCCCTAATCATAGAGAGTTCATAAAAATCACAAAAGTGGCCTTGAGGGACATTGCATTTCTACCTCTACTTGCATGGGATAGCCATGTTATTTTATTGTATTATCTTTATATTTTTAAATTTAGTGTTCTAAGTACTTTCTATGAATTGATCATGTACTTTTGTTACATATTTTTACACCATGGAGATTCTCCAACATTCCTTACATTCGTGGTTGACTTTTGTTGTATTCAGACAAGAAGTGAAGTGGTGAGTTCCATTTGATCGGGAAGGAGAGTTAGAGTTTATCTATCTTAGTAATTTTGATAGTGTTTAGACACTAGTATTATTTTTAATTTTTATATCAAGACTAGCTAGATGTCATGTTCTAGCAGTCTATTATCTGGCGGATAGTGGCTTTCAGACATTTGTGTAATAGCTTGATATCGGGTTTGCTTTTGTTCAATTCTTATATTTATTGTTTGATATGTGAGGTTGAATATTATTTATTTCTTAAATACTATCCTTAATTTTTCTTCCGATGGTGAGTCCTAGTACTAGGTATGAGCAAATGGTCCATCCAAGCTACTACGACTAATTAGTGGCTAAGTATTCCTTGTCATGCCTTGGGGTGACTCTAGGGTGTAACAAACATGGTATTAGGGAAATAAGTTTAAGTGTCATATTGTATTGGAAAGCCAACATTATTTAGATATTAATTATGGGTATGAACTAAAGAATATTTATAACTTACATGATGCTGGGGTGTAGGAAATGTTTTCCTTTTTTCATTTTAGTTTAATGCTTTGGTGCTTCACTTTAAAAGTTTCTACACTTACTCATTCTTTATGCATTTTAGAATGCCTCCTCACAACTAGCAAAGTCGTTAAGCTAAAGGTCGGGGTCAGCAGAATCAGCCTCCACTAGCTCTAAAGCCCCGAAAACCAGACCATATCACAAATATTGATTTTATAAACATGATCTATTTACTTGCTCAAGCACTAGTTTAAGAAACTCAACATCTATCCCAAGTTCCAGTAATTTAGCCAGGAGCTCCCTGATGCTTGTATTATGAGAGTGAGGGTGTTCTCGAGGAAGAGTCCTCCTAAATTCAATTATATAAGATATGGGGAGAATCCTGAGAACCTTATGGATAAGATTTGAAGGATCTCTGAGATGATGAGGGTCTTTGATAGTGATAAAGTTTATATATCAGCATTCTAAAGGTTTTACGTCCCTTTTTGTGGGGTTTTTATTTAACCCAAATGTGATTAACACTTAAAAAATAATGTAATGATTGTTATATATCAAATTATCAAAAAACTTTAAGAATTCTTAAATTGATTTGAGAATTAAAAGACGTTGCAACTTAATTTTCTAAAAACATTAAGAAAACCTTACTTTTTAACATTAAGATCTAAAAGTAGGCTATCATAGTGGTTACCCTTTTACTTCCATCCCTTTGTTTATATTTTTGTTATATTGTTTGTACTCCCCGACTTATTAGGGAAGTCACGATAAGCCCTTTGTTTGTTTTGGTTGTACCTGCCGGTAGGATAGGTTGTCAGGTAGATTTTGTATATTTTATTTTGTTATGAACCTAGTGGACATATAGGTAGATATTTGGGTTATATTTGCTCTTTATTTTTCTTTATTCCTTTAAGGATGTTACTCTTTATACTCTTTTAGAGCCCAGGTACATTTTTGGTATTTGGTTAACTCTTGTCATTGTGGTGCTTTGTTTATGTGAGACATAAGAATATAGACCCACTTTGTTAGACATTACATTCCTGTTCTTTGTTTTACTTAGGTTTATACAATACATGTTATATCTTTAGCTCCGTAGTTAGCTTTTTTTCCTTCTTCACTAATTATTGTGACTTGTTTTGTTTATCTCTCTTTACTTTACTGATGCTTTAATTTTTCTCGATCGTCTTATGATACCTACTAGGTGCCTTTATTTATGATACTCATACCATACCACTAGACTATATTTTTGGTGCAGATACTAGTGTGACAATGAATATGAGATAGGATCTTATAGGCTAGGATGATTTTAATTAAAGAGTTATAGTGAGGATCATGTGAACAAGCTAATCATGTCTCTGCCTAATTGGTGTTTGCTCGTTTTGTTCCTAGCTGACTTTGCTTAGTTTGTAACTAGAGACTTATGTATTGTATATATTTCTTTTGGATACTCAGTTTGTAGCTCTTAATGCAAATGACACTAGTTTTTGGGCAAGGGTATGAATATATATCTCCTTCTATTGTTGGTTTTATTCTTTTTCTTTGCTGCTATTTCTAATTGAAAGTGGTTAGAACCCATTGCTTTTAGCTCAACACCTGTAGGACATTATTTCCTATAGGTGGTTTATAGATTCCATCATGGTTATAGTCTATGTCATGATAGAGTGGTATGGTTTCTGTTAGATTGAAGTACATAGACCCATTAGCTTAGGATTTACATTTATCTTCCTAGTTGTGACTAGTTGTATGTCATACCTACCATGTCTTTAGTTATGTAGTTGGCTTTTTTCCCTGCATTACTTATTATTATGTGTTTTTTTACTTATCTTGCCTTACTTATGCTTTACTTATGCCAGACTCACCTATGATGCATAATGGGTGCCTTTGTCTATGGTACTCATAATACATTTCTACTCTATTTTTGATGGTGCATATAGTGGTGTGGGTCAACATAGGAGGTAGATTCGTTTGGGGTATGCTGCTTTTACTAAGAGGCATACGGTGAGGATCTAGCATACAAACTGATTGTGACTCCCTCCGATCTGTGTCTAATCCTTCTATCTCAACATATTTTTCTTATTTTGTATCTAGGGGTTTTAGTATTGTATATATTTCAGTTGGATACTAATTTTGTAGCTCTTATGCTAATGAAACCTGGTTTTTGGATTGGTTGTGTATATATCTTTTGTTGTTATTAGTTGTAGCTGTGAGTGTTTATGGGTCATTGATTGTAGCTCCGGACTGTAGGGATAATCTTGTCTATTGGTAAGTAATAGATGCCATCATGACTTAGGGGTGGTTTGTGAAAAAGCAGTATGTGTCTATAAATTCCTATGGATCAGTACTTAGACATCCATATCCAAACATCAGAAGGTAATTAGGTACTTTAGGAAAGCTTTCATCTCTTATTTATTATCGTGTGCAGATATTTATACAATTTCTGGAAAGACTCCATTGCTTCACTCTTTTGAGATGGTGCGTACCTAGGTTCATCTGTGGATCAAGACACTCCCTCAATAAATTAACAAGGGGTAGTTGAGGATGTTCAGTCGAATGTCACTCATCTTTCAACTTCTCACCCGTAGACAGTTCCTACACCTCTACCATAGTTCACATAGCCACCGCCTATTGCTATCAAAGATATATTATGGTAGATGATGTCATTGTTCGATGGGGTAACAATGGATGTGCAACATTCTTATACTCAGAGAGAGTCATAGGTTGTACCATCTCCCCATGAATCTACAGCCCTAGTGTGACCTCCTTTATCACCTATGACACCAACTCAAAATACTATTACTTCTACTTTAATGCCAACTCCTGTTATTCAATCTTTTGAAGTGACAAAGATGTTGGAACATTTCATTCAGATTGCATTTTCTATGTTTTCAGTGGTTATGGGGTAGGACCCCCATAATTCTTTAACACCCTTTGAGGAGAGTTTGAGGAATTTACCTCTTCTGCAATGTCATGGGTTTGATTTTTCCTCTTACCTACTTCAAGGACCCACCAGTGTTTGCTGGAGAGTGTATAGGGACCGCAGGCATCCTAGTTCACCCCTACGGACATCGAATCATTTTATAGAGGCCTTTATGGATAAGTATCTATCTAGGAGAACATGTGAGTTACTATGAAAACATATAGAAAACATACAACAGGGCTCCATGCCCATTCCTGTGTACGAGGCCTGATCCATGACAATTCTGGCAAACTTACAACACTGAGTAAGATGTGCTTATGGACTAAGACCATACATGCACATATATGTTGAATGTCTTCTAGTGATGAATGAGTTTTTTAGATGTTACTAATTATTCTCATATGATGGAGCTTAATGATTGTAGGTCCTAAAGGGGAAGGGGTAAGAGACAATGTCACCAAGGCCGCTATTTAGGGTCCCTGTTATTGGGTAAAGATAATAATGGTGGTTGTAGGGGAAGTTATTAGGGTTATCAATATGGTCAGTTCAACTGGAAGTATCATGTGGCACTTCAGACTTCAAATGTCAAAATAGTAGTCAGCTTACTAGGGGCCCCGTTTCGGGTTCACAGTGGTATTTAAAGGGTTTTACTAGTCACCCAGGAACAAAGATTGGTATTTTAAGTGTTAGGAGCACAATCACTTTGCTAGTTTTTCCTCAAGGGACTAGAGTTTTTTTAGGTCAATTTATGATTGTATTGAGATAGTTCACCTTACTAGTGATTTCCTTGGCGTACGGCTGCACAGATAACCCCTCTACCTATATAGCCTATTTAGATAGTACCACTAGCTAGAGGTGGCTAGACTACATCATGGGGGTGTAGGTGAGGAGTCTGGAAAAAAGTGACGGGTCGGGGAGGTGATGTACACAGTGGGGGGTGCCGTCATCTTTATTTTATTTTAGATAGAGACGAGGCCGAGGCATCTGATGCCATTGTTACTTGTATGTTACTTGTTTTTAGTCATTCAACTTTAGCTCTATTTGATCCTACATTTTAATATGTTACTTTGTAATTTCCTGCTTGTTTGGATATGTTTAGTGAGATATCATTTGTTCTTTTGAGTATGGATACCCTGATGTGCTAGGCCCTTATTGTGGATCAAGTATATATATCTTCTTTTGTGATTCTTTAGAGGTGTAGTACATGTGCTAATTTTATTAAACTACATATGCGGGATTTTGATTTGATCATGCTCTTAGACTAGTTATACCCTCACACTGCAGTCTTGGATTTCTATGTGAAGACTGTGATCTTATCTATGCCCCAAGTATGCTCGACAGTGTAGTAGGGGCCAACTAGCCACTCATCGATTCAGGTGATTCAGGTTAAATCTAGTCTTGATGCCCATGGCATTATTTCAAGGGTTTTCAATGCCTATTTGTCTAATTTTAGATATGTTTGTGTTGTTCTTACTTCACCTTAGTCGGTACCTTTTAGTCGTCAGTTTTTTGATGTGTTCTCTACTAATTTTCTTGGCTTCCCATCCCAGTGTAATATAGACTTTGCTATTGAGGTTAAGTAAGGAGCTAGGCTCATTTTTATTTCCCATTAGAATTTGGACACATAAAAGCTCTGTAAGTTTGTTCACCTACAGGATATATTTTAAGTGGATTTATCCTCCCTAGTGTATAACTATTGTACTAATATTTCGATGATCTTTAATGCTTACCATATAAGACCTTTAATGGTTCAATCTGAATGCTTGACATTATTATACGAAAAATTTACTAAGGACAAATGATGATCCCAACCAGTATCAAAATCAACAATACAAACCCAGAGCATATCCTGAACTACCTAATCTTGAACTACCTGAATGGTCTTCTAGGATGGATCATCAGTCTGTGGGTGCAAGGTCATACTCAAATCTACATATATTCTAATCTTTCGTTATTCATTCCTAAAAAATAGAAAATTATGTTCCTCGTTCCAAAATTATGTAAAATGGAACCCCATATAGGCGAAAAACCTCATAAACATATAAGACAACAAGCCTCTCAGCACCCCAAGCTTATGAAATTAGTATGAAGTGATAGGATTGGGTCAATCAATGCACGATGACACATATACAATCATGTCCCATAGACGTGCTTGGAATACTAAAAATTATCTATAGTAATCCTCTAAAAAATTCACTCGGGAATCAAGATTCACTGCTTTCATGATCCAAACTCATATCTATGGTGCCTATGATCCCACTAGTAGACTAGTCAACCTCTCTTCCAAAAGTGATAAGCAATATGCTGATACAATCCAATAAAAAAATATAAGAATTAGAAAGAAAAATAAAAGAGATATACAAGAAAATACATATATACAACACCTCCCTTAACTAGAAACAGTGAAAAAATAGAGCTAACTACACCAGAGTAACCAAGAATAACATATACAACCTCTCCAACAAAAGGTAAAATACATGACAATTTTTCTCTAAACTAGATAGGGAACTATCTAACACACCTATAGAACATGTGTGAATCAAGCTTTTTAAAGCTGAAGGAGTTTCTATCTACTGCCTCATTCATTTCTCGGACAGTTAATGTCCATCACTTTATGGTGTATTGCGGTACTTCAGGTATTGGGTTAGGTTGTGTTCTGATGCCTCAAGGTTATGTAATAGCTTATATTTCAATGAAGCTAAAGCATCACGAGCACAACTGCAATGACCCACATGGTTATTTATGCTAAATATGTGACATTTTGCATTCTAGAGCATTTTGGTAGTTTCCCCAAGTCATTTATGACTTGCTGGGACCGACAGTTCGGATCCTTGGCGACTTAGTCGAGAAATATCTCAAATTTCCTATTTTAGAGCCTAAAACTAAGTACTCATTGACCAAATTCAACCTTCCTTCAAAATGATCTCAGAATTTAATTTCGACAGTTCCATAACATCCATAATGCCAAACAAAGTCAAGATTTACCTAAGTCGGTTTTACGGAGGCTTCATTTGCAAGTTATGCGAAAGTGTGGCTTTTAGTAATGGTTAAAGCCTAAAGTGTAGCTTGAGGGGTAGTTCGATATTCAGAGTGTCGGATTGGAATTTTGATGCTTCCAGTAGCTCTAAAATGATTAATTTAGGTTGGGTGAGGTGTTGGTATAATTTTTAGGCTTGTCGCTGCATTTTTAAGGTATTGATGGAGAAATGCACTTTTGGCCCTTTTTCTTTGAGGGGTCATTTTGGGTAAACGACCACAAAATTTAGTTTTGTTGATTTCGTTGATTCCGGAATGTCGTTTTCATGTTGTTTGGATATTTTGTTTGTCAAAATTGGACTCCGTTTGACCCCCGAACCCCCAGCCGAGAATCTGAATTATTGTAGAAGGAAATCTACAATTGGTGCAGTGATCCTTCAGCACGATCGTGGTCCTAGTAACGCGATCATGATACATATTTCCCTTCCTCTACACGATCGCGTACGTATCGCGCGATCGTGATGCATTCCAGTGAAATTCCTTCTTCGTGATCTCGGTGTGATTATGCAATTGCGATGCCTAGTAAATTTCCTCAACGCGATCCCAGTCAAGCCACGCAATTGTGTTTAAATCCTGCAGCAGCCCTTGTTCATATTATTTCAACCAAAAACCATAATTCTTCAGTTCTAGGGAGACAAGTACTTCTCTAAACACCCTTTCAAGTCTAAGGAGTTTCTCCTCAATGTTCTTCGTCGACTTCTACATGAATTTGGGGTAAGTTTTCTTCTCTTCTTCTTCCTTATTTTCTCAATTTCCTCCATTAATGGCTTAAAATATAAAGTTGACAAATCATCCCATACCTCGATTATTTGTGTATAATTCTTCATCAATTGGATAGACATTGCTCCTAGGATCATTAATTCATCATAATTCACACATTATAATTGTAAAGACTGAACCTTTAACCTCTTTTAGGTCAAATCTATCCGGGCTGATTTGAAGCCCTTCCCGTGTTCGCATTGTGCTCAAATTTGGAACACGGGTTCCTAGCCGCATTGGTAACCCTGTGGTGAAGTTTGTTTACGGCTTCGGTAAGCGGGCCCAACATGCTCTTTTTAGGCCTAATTTTTGGCCCAGACTAGAACTTAGAATAAAATACATCGTTAGACTCGTATTAATATATTGAATTCATTAACATAAGTTTCAAATTTCTTGGATCATATTTGACATTAGTCGGAGTACAATTCATTATATTGTAAAGCTTTGTCGTCAGACGATAGGTAGGCTTTGTGGGGCTATTTCTGGGTTTATAGCTTTAATAATGGTACTAAATAGCGTTCTTGGGTTGGGTAGCTAGGTTGTATAGCACCCCGGTATCACTCTTTCATCCGTTCTATGTTGATAATGATATTTTGGCACCCGAGTGATATAGAGCCCCAGACTTAGCAATTGATTATAGATGCCCGTGCAGGGTATAGGTTGTGGATATCTCATATTTATATGTGATTTATCTGTGTGTTATTGATGTGTTGTGCATTCCTGAAATGAGAGGTTGAGCCTAAGGCTCCAATGAGAGTATATTGGGGTTGTGCTTGTATAACCACTTGATTTTAAACCGCGGAGGCTAAAGAAAGATTATGATAGTAATAATGAATAAAAATATATATTGAGAAATCAGAATACTTAATGGTAATATAAGTAACTGTTTTTTTTTTCTGATTTAGACTCAACATGGAGTCGTGCACCCGGTAACACTATTTTTACCTGTTGCAGTCCAGGATTTCCCTCCTGCCATCGGGAAAATATTATTTACTTAATTAATGCTTGCACTTAGTCAAACCCATAATTGGCAGTGAGTACAGAACTGGGACTTGAGTCCGTCATCGCGCGGCAGTAAGTACAACTTTTGACACTTATGGCACTACTGGTTATGGCTACATGGTTTATTGATGATTATGATCATATATGATAAAATATAGGCTTGTAGCCTTAATTTGTCGAGTTTTTCTTGATGGTACGATTAATATTATGCACGATATGCCAGACTACTTGATATAGGCACTAGATTCCAAACTTTTGAGACCCTTGAGGCTCTGTGATTTGGGATGTAAGGATATGATGATGATAGATTTGTACGTGGTGATGCACCCCCATGGACCTGCCTCCGGGCTTCCATATCACATAGAGGAGGGAGTATGTAGAGTATGGGGGATAACATAAACCGGGAACTTCTAGGTAGCCTTCCGTGGGTTCTGCCTGCTAGACCTATGGGTACCAGAGGAGATGTGTAGATATAATGGTTACTTCATGCATTGTGTTTACTTTCCGCACTTATTTTCTTCAGTGTACCCTGGCTGAGATATAAGGCTTGCGGTGAGTATGCTTCCTTTGGTGTACGCTGCACTTCTTTTTGGGGGGACTTTTCAGCGTTTAACTGTCATACTTTATATTTGTATTACTATATAGTTTTCCTTACTAGTTACTTGATTCTTGATGTGTGGGACTAGTTCTTTAAACTCTTATTCGTCTATTTATCCTTTCACTTAATGTTCTTGGTATAACGACTGTGATGTACTCCTTATCTTCCTTGAGTCTCATTTATTGTGTATATTTTCACATATGTTGTTGTAAGGATGCCAGGTACGTTCTCCTTCCTGCCTGTGATCCTATTAGGTAATTAGCTAGCACTATCAGTCTATTTGATACTTATTTCATATTTGAGCTGGTAGTTTCCTATATTATCCTATTTGTTTCTGTGACCCCTTTTTATGTACC
>JBDJHY010222168.1:0-11187 GCA_039654485.1 Withania somnifera | reverse complement strand
GATTTAATCAACCAACAAGAAAACTATTGATTCACCCACAATAGAAACAACTCGATGATCGATTAAGAAATGAAGTCGAAAATAAATTAGAAGATACACCCACTCCTAAACACTCGACGTTCGATACAACACGACGCCTTCAACTAGGACTAACTACCTACGTGACTAACAATTCCTACAAGCTAACTACTAAGCCAAAGGCTTTTACAAGAAATGATTTTCTTCCAAAATGATCAAACACCCCAAACAATTCAAATGACCTCCTATTTATAGAGGTCCAAGTTTCTTTATTACACTTGGGCCCAAAAGTGACACATAATGACAAATTGACCCCCATACTTTTGGGACTCTTCCAATTAAGCTCCAATAGCCTTCCAAAGCTTTCCAAGCTATCTTCCATATTTGGCATTGCTTCTATTGGCTCTCAAATATATACTTTTAAGGCTTTGTTTGGTGCATCCATAAAGCCCATGGCTTGGCTAATTGTGGCTAGACCATAAAATATTAGGTCTAGCACAATTGGTGTTTTTCCGGGCGTTATCATTCTACTTTACATCTAGCTTCTCTTCTACTCTATCTATAGCTTTATATATTAATAGACTAAAACAGAAAATAAAGTTGATTAATAAATTAAACTTGTTGGGCTGGCTTAACTGTATGATCCTTCTTGGATCCAACTCTATTCTTATTCAGATCCTTCAGCAGGCCATATCTTTTCTGTTTAGAGGCATCAAAATACTTGTCCTTGGATGAAACCAAGAACACCCTTATCTCCTTCTTCTTCTTCATCTCTGTGTTGCCTCGACTTTTTATTCCAACACGATGACCAATTTATATGTAGATTGGCTTCGAACACATAGATAATGAGAGTTAAAGGAGTACATTTGTTATGCTTTGTATTGTCAAAAATTCAACTCTTTCCATGAAACAACTATTTATAGATAACAACAACGTCCGGTCAATGAGATTGCTCTGCTTGGACCTCATAGGACACTGACCAATAAAAATGCGGCAATATCCATTAAACAGTACAACTGGAGACTTGGTGATAGTTGTATTTCAATTATTTGTGCTTTTTACTGGTGTCATCTCCTGGGTTAGTATTACTTGGTATAGGGGTGGGATAGACTACGTTATCCTACAATTAGGATATCCTATGAGATTAGATAAATGAGCATAGGTATGAAATAGTTTATTTCATTATTATAATGCAAATGGTGGGAAAATAATTCAGATACTAACGTTCCTAATCAAATGTAAAGTATAAATAATTCTACATTTGGTCAAAAATTATCATCCCTTATTCCTCATACCAATTGCCTCCTTAATAAGGTAGCTAAAAGTGAAAGGATGACTAATTTAGCAAAGGCAGAATTCCTTGTTTCCAATACATAAGAATAAATGATATATTAATTAAAATTTTGCAAACAATCATGTCATCAAATGTATGAGCCAATTATTGTTAAAAATATCAATTGAAATATATCCGTCCAGATACAATATGTTTAGACTTTTTAATGTGACAATCATCCTAGTTGGTCCAAATCCATTGATCCATCCAGATACAGTGTTCTTCCTATATCGCTGAAACCTGCAACTGAATTTTTTACCTTCTTGGTAATTATATTTTTCACAATTAAATTGTGATATCAAATCAACAAGAAATGAGCTTTATCAATCAGTTTTTTTTTTTCTCTCTAATTTCTTGGAAAAAAAATAAGACATATATATGTTCAAGTACTACACGCTTTCATTGCAAGAATATTATGTCATCACCAATTGTTGCAACATTTGTTTTGGCATCCTTGTTACTTTCACTACCACGAACAATTGCTACATTAGAGCAAGATTCTTCAAAACTGCTCAAGAATGTTTGTACTGGTTATTCAAACGATTGGAATTCTTCATTTTGTTTGCAAATTATGAAATCAAATCCTAAAATTTCATTAGCACAAGATCTTCTGTACCTAGCACTATCAATCATCGAGGCAGGACTTTTAAAAGCGACAAGAACACAAATATACATAGAAGAAAAGCTTAAGGGAAATATTCAAGAATCGAGTCAAGCTATTGAACAATGTCAAAATTTGTATGATCACATAATAAGTCTATATAAGGGTATTTTGATTCATGTTGAAAAACAAAAGCTATATGACATAGCAAGTGCTGAATTTTCAATGGCAGCTAATAATGGAGAGTATTGTGAAAATTTGTTAGCTATTTCGGGGATTATTGATGCTGACATTTCAAGGGGTAACAAAGTTATAGAATATCTTAGTTTGTCTGGATATAATGTTGTGAATGATCTTATAATGACAGCTTGGATTACCAAGAGGAAGTAGCTAGGTAATTCTTCTTCATATTTACCATCCTTAAAAAGAAATTATTATTTTCTTATTCCTTCCCCACTGTTCATATAGTTGGGCCACTCCGTCATTTTTTATAACAGTATTCATCAAAGTGGCCGAATTTTATTTGAAATCAATTTTCATGTTCGTTGTATTGTATAACAAGACTTCGCTATAATAATAAAAAAAGTTTCACACCGTTATACGTATGTTGGAGTGTATATACTGATCGAAATTAAACAAAATTATATTTCTTTTCACTTTTGTGTCTTTTTATTAAACTATCGAAATAACTTAATTCACATACATGCATGAGGTATGCAATAGGATCATTTTCCATAAGGAAAACGCTATTAATATATTAACTACTGGAGAAATTGGTGCAATAAATGTAATATTTATTTGCATTTTGTGTTACTCCTTTTTGTTCCTAATTACTTATTATATTTTTTTTGTACACGCCCTTAAAAAAATATTAACTAGTATGTACTTTATCTAAAATTATTCTTATTTATTACTCATCTCTAATTAATTTTTTTTCCTTAACACTATAATAATATCCTTCCAAATTAATTATTAAGGGTAAAAGTGAAAATAAACAATTAATTATGTCTTGATTTATTAAAATGAGTATTTAAGAATGGAGGGAGTACTTTTCAAGATCCATAGACTATAAGAATGTACGGTGCACATGTAAGATAAAAGTTAATACTACTATATATAGATGGATTTATAACTCGAGTTGTGGTGAGGCGGTAAGTACTTTTCGTTATTAATCAAGATCTCAAATTTGAGTATCACTGGCTGTAGAGTCATCTTGTTACCAGGGCGAAGCTAGAGTATGCCGAGGCAGTTCACCCAAATCCACTCGATAAAAAATTACATTGTCTATATAAAATATTTTTAAATACAAATACCAAACATCGGATGATAAGCTAAGCCGGAGAGATATAAATCAATATGGTTATACAGAGAAATGCCATTTTGGGAAAAGAAAAGGACGTGTTGATTTCCAAACTAGAAGGCTTTGTGAAGAGCATGATGGTGTCTACAGCTTTCACATAGGGTACTTATGGTTTGATTAAAAAAATTTGAACCAAAAATCAAATCAAGTTTGATTAGATAAACTGATTTTCGCTGTCCGCTCAACTCTGATATCCGAATTTCCTTTTGTTTGAAGTTTATTGGACATGAATGAACCCGAACAGATGTGCCCGCTGCTTCTGCTTTCTGCCATATGGGTTCAGTTTTAGAATCTATCTATCAGCATTTTTTTCTCTCTGCAAATCACCCCTTCCCAACCAGCCCGCCCGATCGATCTTGTAAGATTAGCTACAAACAGCTCCAAAACAAACAAAAAGATGCGTACCACACTCACGAATCACTGCCAGTATTTTCATTTGGTTTTAATTTTGTGCGATTTTAAGTTTTAAAAAACTGACACTCATATTTTGTTTGGTTTTATTAAATATAAACTGCAATAAATAAATAAATAAATAAATCGAACTGACAAATTATATGCAATTTATAATTATATATGTATAATATTTAATTTTTTATACAAATAATCATAAATACTAATTGTACCATGTGTTTGACATAAATGTGAGAGATTCTCCAGAAGAAAACTATGTTCCTTGCAAGAACCAAACTTGTCATCTAATCACTCCCAATAGATTTTGTTCCTTTCAAAGTCAAATTAAATCAAATCCTATTGGCATTACTAGTCAATTATATTTATTTTCTTCATGATGCTCAAAGTGTCATCAATAATTTAACAGCTAAAGACACAAAAGAAAAAGAACCGTTTATTTGTGCTCATTTTATATATTGTTTAAACTTATTATTTTTTCTGTATGTCTAACCATTTGCATGTTTTGTTTCCCAATTTGAAGAAAAATGTCTTCACAATTAACATACGGCTAGAAAAAGAGAAGTTTTCAACAACTCCACAAGAATTTGTCATAATTAACAAACTAAGGATCATATTTAATTAAATTTTTTCTCATCAACTTTTCGTCATATTTGTCGTATTTCATTTTTATGACCGTATGTAAATTGTACTAATCTCTTTTTCCCTAATTGAAATTGTGATCATCTTTTTTCATTTGATACTAAATTGTTTAGATAAATTTGGATTCGATCGAATAGGCTCATAATTCATCAGTTTAGTTAGATTTAAATTTATTTAATTTCCTTCAAATTCCCTGTTAATGGGAGTCATTCAAGAGGGAGGGTAGTAAACGTTTGTTTTTAAGCCTTCAAAAATTTAAGTTCCCCAAAATATTTTATACTTTTTTTCGCTAAAATATTTGTACAAAAAAATGAAAAAGGTAAAAAAATATTTAGCAAAAATAAAGAAAGAAAAACTTAATATTTTTATTATTAAATATTTTAGATCTTTAAATAAAATTACTTAAATATTTATATTAGTAAATTTTATTTTTGTACAGTAATATGCAGGTAATATATTACAAACGCATGTCTAACATCCAATTCACTTGAGTTAGTTCTTACAATCTAAATAATAATAGTACATTATATCAAGTTAAATATTTTGTCTTTTAAGAATACAATATTATAACCAACTTTTTCTTCCTATTCTTTTCCTTGGTGTGAGTTGATGGATGCTCTGTATTAGTTGTGAATTCTTTGCTAATTAGTCAAGAGTTTTAGTACAAATACAAATAGTATATGAGAAATAAGAAAATATATTATTTTTTATTATATATATTTGGAAAGACACTGCGCATAGGAGATACCCATAAAAAGACACTGTCACCAACTCCAAACTCTAAAGCAAGAAGTCTATGGCCCCCGTATCTCTTCTGACTACTCTAAACTGCTCGCAGTCGGTCTTAAATCATCCGAACCGAGTCGAGAGAATCACGTAGCAAGTCTGTAGTATGAACCCTGGCCTCAAAACTATTG
Source organism: Withania somnifera (assembly GCA_039654485.1). Lineage (NCBI taxonomy): Eukaryota > Viridiplantae > Streptophyta > Magnoliopsida > Solanales > Solanaceae > Withania > Withania somnifera. The sequence goes on along the minus strand of JBDJHY010222168.1, from coordinate 5,908 downwards.
AACCAACCAATAGGCGACCTGCACGACCTACCATACAATGCCTCAAACGGTGCCATTTGGATGCTAGAATGGTAGCTGTTATTATATGCAAACTCTGCTGAGGCCATATGCTGATCCCAGCACTTCTAAAATCCAACACACACGTTCTCAACATATCCTCGAGCACATGAATGGTTTGCTCAGACTGACCATTATTCTATGGGTGAAAAGTTGTACTCAACTGGACCTCAATACTCATCGCCCGTTGAATAGTCCTCCAAAACTATGAGGGAAACAACATGCCTCAACCAGAAATGATAGACACCAGAACCCATGTAACTGGATAACCTCCCGAAAGTAGATATGAGCCAACAGCTCTGCACTGTATGAAGAATGAGTAGGGATGAAGTGCGCTGGCTTAGTCAGACTATCAACAATAACCCAGATAATGTCATGACCTCTTCTAGTTAGCAACAAACCTAAGCTGAAGTCCATAGTCATATGCTCCTACTTTCAAGTTGGAATAAGCAGTCTCTGCATTAAATCACCTGACGATTCGTGCTCCAACCTAATCTATTCAAAGTTTAAAAACTGAGACACATACCCTGTAATATCCCTCTTCATCCCACTCCACCAATACAACTGACGTAGATCATGGTACATCTTAGCTGCACCCAGATGGATAGAATACCTTGAGCTGTGAGCCTCACGCAATATCATCTAAATCAAACCACTAACCCGTGACACACAAACACGACTATCATATCGAAGGACCCTCTCTGAATTAATAGAATCCATGTCGGCCTCAGCGTCTAGCATATGGTCACAAAGGGACACCATATGGTGATCCTCAAATTGTCGGTACTGAATCTGATACAATAAAGAAGGCCGAGCTCAACGTAAGCCACAACCCTCCTAGGGTCAGTTAAATCTAACCTAACCAACCAGTTAGCCAAAGATTGGATGTCTAAAATGAACTGCCTCTCTGAAGCTGTTAGGGCCATGAGGCTACCCATACTATCCGCCTTCCAGCTCAAGGCATTCATTACCATGTTTTCCTTTCCCAGATGGTATAAATGGTAATATTATAGTCCTTTAGTAGCTCAATCCACCACTTCTTCCTAGTAATCTCTCGCTGGTTCATAAGGTACTGAAGGCTATGATGGTCAATATAAATTTCACACAGAACTCAATCAAATAATGCATCTAGATCTAGAGCGTAAATACCATTACCACTAACTCCAAGTCGTGAGTGGGTTAGTTACACCTATAAACCTTCATCTGCCTAGATGCATAAACAATACACATCTGCAACAAACTATCATTTTTCTTAAGAAACTGAACCGAAGCATCCCACGCTGATACTTTTGAACTGACGAACACTTTATCTATCAAATCCTGGAGCTAGAACCTTCAGCTTCGTCAAATTGACAGGAGCTATACGGTAAGGAGTAATCGAAATGGGACTGATGCCCGACTCTAACTGACTGGTAAAGTCAATATCCTACTCTGGTGGAAGGCCAGGTAGGTCAGTTGGGAACACATCTAAAAACTCAAATACAATAAGAACAAACTCAGGAGTAGGAGCATTGGTTCGAACATTGCGAACATAATCTAAAAACCCAGACACCCTGTTGCCACCAATCTCCGAGCCTGAAGTCAGGAGATGATCCCTATTGGTGCGTGGCTACTAGAACCCTACCACATAACCAGAGAGATGCACTAGGCACGACTAAGGTAATGGTCTTGGCATAGCAATCCAAAATTGCATGATGAGGGGATAACCATCCCATGCCCAGTATGACGTCAAAGTATACCATGTCTAGCAATAATATCTATCACTAAGCTATGCCATGCACATGCTTAACTAGGCTACATCTAGAAGTATAAGAAACCAGACCAAACTCGAGGGTAAAACCCAACCCATATAGTATTTTACTACTTATAGAGTCTCCCTTTGTCCATCACAAAGCCAATACTAGGTCAAAGGCATCGTATTACACCAAATGTCATCAGAAGGAATGGACGAAGTAAAATAGAAGAAGAGGAGAATAATCACAGTATCAACTTAGTATCCCAAACCATAGAAACTATTTAGCATAATTATATAAGCTATGTCCCCAGATTAAACTCCAAGAAGCCTACCTGTCATCCGGCGAATAGCATGCTACAACTCACGAATATTAGTTTGCTCAGTAGAAAACAACCTCAAAAAGATCTAAATATGATGAAAAAGTGATTTGTAGGTCAAGGAGAATAAAATAATATAAATTATGCAGTTTTAGACTTATGACAAAAATTGGCCCTAAAATGGGCGCTTGGGATCTGCTAGCCAGTCCAAGAAATAAACTACACCGTGGAGTTCCCAGCATCACTAGGAACTCGTGCTCCAAAGATGAGCACATTATGAGTGTGAGAAGGGCATCAGAATGCCTATAAAAGAAGTGAAACAAAACACAAAACACTATGAAACCACAAAGATTAGATGGAGAAATTACTACTAAAAAGCAAATGAAAAATAGGTTAAGGATGGGAATCAAGCTCAAGGCACCAACATAAAGAAATAACTAACTAAAAAGTCCAAAGTTTACCAGGAAATTCTAAGCTTGATCAATGTGCCATTGATGGGGAAATTTCACCAATTTAGGAGGGAAATTTAAGAGGGAACACTTACCCACGATGATGTAAACCACGAACCATGCATCCTACATAACTTCCCCGCACTTATACTATAACTTCCTAGAAATTAGAACTATCTATGAAGAGTTTAAAGTAAGAAGAGAGTAAGAATTGAATCTGAAAAATCAAGGTTGGAAATTATACACTTCCAGGTATAAGACCATCATGATCACGTGGTTGAGAATTATTGGTCATGCGATTGCGATGATAAAGCTCACGATCGCGAGAAAAAAGGAAAAAGAGGCATTCAATCACGTGAAGGGTCTCTACAATCACAACGAAGGTTTCGTGGTTGTGTGACATACCTTTGTGATCGTAAAGAACAACTTGGACCAACACTAAGTGCAGTTATGACAGCAAAATAGAGCTTTTGAAAAATACTCCAAACACCACTTGAAATGTGTTAGGAGTCAAAACTATGCAAATGAGATATGAACGCGCAACCAAAATGATATTATAGACTCAATATAGTGGTTGAAATATGAGTTCTTTTAGGAGAACACATTGGCCTAACACACCAAAAATCCACCCAATACCTCAAAATTGCACCAGACACCTGGGGAAGTAAAACCATGTAATTCCTAATCCAAACTTTAAATTATGGAGCTGATGGTGCACTTGTATTTTCAATATGACACTCCAATATTAAATATTGACCAAAGTTAATTATTAACTATCAGCCAACTAAAAACTCACAAAATAGGCTAATCTCACACCAGAAGCTCCTGAAACCCGACCAAGGATCCACTTAGGCCAAAATCCATGTTCCAAACCTAACATAACTATCAAAATTCAATTTCAAGTTCATCTTGAAGGAATGTTCACTATAGTCAATTAGTACCTATGTTCAGGCTCTAAAACAAGCAAAGTAAGATAAATCTTAACAGAACTGCCAGGGAGCCGAATTATGGTCCCATCAGGTTATAGATAACTTTGAGCATCTACTAAAAAGATTAGAACACAAGATATCATGTAAAGAATAGAAATAATTATGAGGGTCATTATAGAATTCACTACTAAAAAGAACTTTCGCACTTGAAAGTCAAGCAAATGTAGAGAAAAAGAAAGAGAGAAGATACCTAATGACTTGAATAGTTGTGGGTATTACGCCTATATCTCGCTCTCAACCTCCTATTCCTTGATTGGACGGTGCCTCCACTTCACATTAACTACTAGGATCTCCTTGGACCTCAACCTTCGGACACTTTTGGCTAAATCTATTATCAGCTCCTCCACAATTAAAAGACTCTCATTCAACCGAACCAAATCATAGTAGAAAACATAAGACTCATTCGGTATATACTGTTGCACCATCAAAACATGGGAATTATATGAATAATTAAATATATAGGAGGCAAGGCCAAGTTGTAGGCAATATAACTAACTCTCTATAAAACCTCAAATGGCCCAATATACTAGGGTTGCTCAGGTGATGCCTATACCATTCATTTCTCCCATTGTGTCACCTCAGCCTGCTATGACAGATTTTAATCAAAATCTCTGAATGAGGTTTATGAGATGGGATCCCCCTAGGTTCACTAGAGCTTTGGGGGAGAGTGCCCATGAGTTCGTATCTGAGTGTGAGGAGAGGTTTAGGAACCTCGACATTCTTGAGATGTATGGAGTTGCCTAAACCACCTATCAGATGTGTGGTATGGAAAAGCAGTAATAGAGAGCTTTCATAAATTGTAGACCAGCATGGTTTCCTCAACTAACTTGGAGCAAGTTCTAAAAAGTATTTATGAGGAAGTTCGTGTCTAGAGCCAAGCGAGATTATATGAGAGAGGAGTTTAGGAATTTAGAGAAGATTTGATGTCAGTTACTGAGTATGAGGCCTGTTTTCATTAGTTATCCATCTTAGGGTCGAGTTTATGTCTTCTAAAATTGAGTGACTCATATATTTTCCTATGGATTGAGTGATAGACTCCATGAGGTAGTTAAATTATTGGTATTGGATTTTTTCCCATTTCAGGTAGTTATGGATCATAAATAATCTATGAAGACCCTGAAACATGAGTCATGTCAGTGCAATGAGAAGAGGTATAGGCAGTAGGGTAGTTATAGTTGGACGTAGGAAGTAGTAGTACTCTCAGGGAAAGTATAGTAGACTGGTTTCAGAATCACCTCATATTTCTAAGCCTCTTTCATAGGGTTTTAGTGTACCTCTTTTAGGGTAGTCTTCACAAGGTTTTGGGTCTTCCATTTGGGGATGTCAATCAGCTTCAGACCTTGGTTCTTGAAAGAGTGGGTTGTCAAGGCCATGTTTTGAGTGTGGGATTATTGGACACTATTCTAGAGATTGCCCTCAGAGGGGTATACTTTAGACTGTTCCTTAGCCTGTTCAACCTATAAGGTCAGTGCTTCTACTGGCTAGAGGTAGGGCACCAGGTGATGGTTCCCGTGGTGGAGGACAACGTCGTATGGGTGGTGTTCATTCTGGTAGCAATTTTCAGTTGTATGATGTACTAGGTACACTGTAGGAAGAGGCTTCAGATGTTCTGATCACATGTATTATCTCTATTTTTTTAGATCATCCTCAACCTTGTTTTATCCTTGATCCACCTATTTGTATGTTTCATCCTACATTACACTTATCCTAGGGTTATCTAGTTAATTGTTATCTGTGCTTGTGTCTGTTGCTACCTCGGTAGGAGATTCTTTAATAGTCAATTGGATTATGAGGACCTATTTAGTTTCTATTGGTGGATCAGATACTTGGTTTGATCTATTGTTACTAGATATGGTAGAATTTGACATCATACTAGGCATGGAATGGTTATCCCCTCATTGTTTGATCTTGGATTGCTATGCCAAGACTATTACCTTAGCTGTGCCTAGTGCATCTCCGATTATGTGAAAAGGTTATATTATTCATGCATTAATAGGGATAATCTCACGCATTCAGGCTTGGAGATTAGTGGAGAGAGGGTATCAGGCTTATTTAGCCTGTGGTCATGATGTTCGAGACGATACTCCTACTCCTGAGTTTATTCTTAAATTATTTGAGTTTGTAGATGTGTTTATGACCGACTTACTATTGTGTCCGAATGCACACGCAAGTGTACGCGATCCTACAAGTAATATAGTGGCTCTTGCAAGCCTGATTATCGAACCCTCAGGAGCTTATATATTCAATTAGTTCACTTGACAAAGCTAGGTAGGGATTTAGATCAAAAGTACAAATTACGAATTCAGAATAGTATATTAATTTAGGTATAACTAAAGTGCAATCTAAGCTAGAAATAAAGAT
>JBDJHY010222157.1:0-11187 GCA_039654485.1 Withania somnifera | reverse complement strand
CATTATTTCATTCCTATATTGTGTAAATTATCCGTTTTGGTTTCTAAGACATGGTTTGCTCTATGATAGATAGAGAGGACTAGATTTGCGGCAGAGGTGAGGCATTCCCGCTCCAGTTTATGAGACACCATCCAAAAGTAAGGGATAACTGAGAGGATAAGGATATAATAGAGATTGAGGTGTCAGAATGATAAGGGGATAAGTCAAAGTAGATTTCCCCGAGCCTATGGTTCATGCTTAAGAGGGTCATGTATCCTTAAATATTAATACTGAACCACTATTCAATAAACTTTTTTATAAGTGTGAGGCATGTTGGAGAGTTTGGTTTTGATCTGAAGTGCGAATGGAACATCAAAGGGTCACAATTTAGAGTAGAGGCCTAGACCCTGGACCAACAACAAATTCTAATTTTTGATAATCCAGTGGTATAGTTACCCTTGGTTCATAGGGATGATGGAGTACATTTAGCAGGTTTAGGATCCTTGGGAGTGATTGGAGTAGTGTTTTCTAATGAGGATCAGCTCTGATATGAGAATTTCAAGATTATGGATCCATCCCAATTTTGGGTGAGAGAGTTAAGGAGGCACATGAGTTTTCATCTATTTATTGAGAGATACTTGAGAGTATGAGATTTTATGATGTAACTATATTTATAGTCGGATGTTTCCCTTACAAATGAATAATTTCATGTTCTTGAAAATCTTTTTATAGGTTTGATCACGTCTTTTATGTTATGTATAGCTTACAAGGCTGAAATAGATGAATTGGAGCAATATGTAGAAGAAAAACAGTTCTATTGTATTATTTATGGTTCTTCCACTGATAAGACATAAATGATATTTTTCCTTGATTAGTTGAGAAACACTTAGAAAACATATTAAGAAAGAAAGCTTAGAAATCGTAGTAGGATGCATGATCATTGATATTCTTAACCTAAATATAAAGTAAAGCCATGGTGAACATAATCCTAGATTCCACATCATTAGATTTCTCTTATTAATATTTACATTTCATTTACCAATACTTGTCTTAGAATTGTTACCCTTAAATCATCCAAACCCCCTATTTTTATTATGTTTTTAATAATAATTGACTATTAGTTAATTATAATCATTGGATTTATATTTAGAACCATATTCCCCAAAGTGCAGGTAAGCAAAGATACAACACATTTATAGGGAAGGGAATCAGTTGGCAGACTTGATTGTTAATAAAGACATACACAAAGGAAACATAATAAACATGGGATTTCGAGAAATGTAAATACAAAGAATAAAGATCTCTAACAGTGACAACCAGCTACTAACATATGTTAGAGCTAAAGATTTACATAGATAATTCATCTGAATAGGCCATAATGTACTCAAAAATTTATATTTATAGAGATGTGAATAACAAGCTTAGTTCATCCTACAAAAGAGTTGCCAACAATATTCAAGGAAAATTTAGGTCAGATTTGAAGAAGGACCTAGTATAAACTTTAGCTCACAAATATAGGAGGATCAGTGCATATGGTTACACCTCATTCTATCTTACGCCTATAATCATCAAGATTAGTAAATATATGAAGACTCGTCAAGAAGAAGCAAGTCGAATTGTTACTTGGAAGCTTAAATTTGCACTCATGAGATGTTTTTGTAATCCATGTAACAGTTCAAAACCATTTTCACCGAACCACACTCAGAAAGACAACAAACAAAGAAGGGAAAAGATAAGGATAAGAAAGAACTCTAACCTAATTCTCAAAGCTGAAGAGATGATGTATGGCATAAAAAAGGGAGGCTAGTTAATGACCTAAAGATGGACAAAGCAGAAGGACGATTTAGTTTAGCACTAACGACATCCATGGAGAAATAAGAAAAGGCAAAGTGAAAGTTGAAGTGTGAATTAAGAAACCTAGAGGCCAATATATAGAGGAGAAATAGGGTAGGTCAAATGTATTTGGGTCAGCTCAATGTATTATATGTTTTATTTTTGTAGATTTTATTGGATTTCATTTTGGTAAACTCGGTTGGTTTAACAAAGTGTGTAAAAATTTGGTTTCCCTTATTTATCAATAAAAATGCCATCCTTTAAAAAAAAAGAGCACTATATTTCCAGTGGGATTTAACCCAAAAAGTTGGGTAATATATTTGGCAATGACCATTTTATAATTCATTCAAAGGTGTAACTTTTCGTATCAAATTTTGGCACCATTTCTAGGGAATACGATTTTCAATTGAGTTAATTGTGTGTATTTTACTTCTAGTCATATGTATACTTTTACCTTTGTTTGTTGTTTCTATTCTATTTTAGGTTAACAAATAGTGTACGTCAAACACCCATAGTTTGAGTGTACCATTATTACCATTTGATCCATACTAAACCAGAAACTACAAAGAAATAATGTGTAGACAAAGAAGACTTTATCAATGACCCAGTATGGTTAAGTGCAAATGACCCGGCTAGTGTCAATGATCAAATTATAGTTATTCATCCTCATCTAGTTAATTGAAACAATCCAAATGTTTAGAAGAGTTAGATATTTGAGAAGGATGAAGATGCTAATTTGTATGGTGCTGGTGCAACATGGGCGATTGTTCCACCACCCCTAGCACTGGGTTCCAAGTTTAATATCATTAGTACAATGATCCAATTATTGACTATGAAAGGATTATCAAGGGAAGAACTGGGGAGGGTTCGAACCACTATTTGATGAATTTCACATTTATATGCAATTTATACATATTTTTAGGAGTAAGACAAAATGCTATAAATTTGAGATTATTTATGTTGTCGCTGTCTTGGGAGGAAAATATATGTCTAGATGTCTTGCCACCTAATTTAAATACTAACTCGGCTTATTTGAAATAGGCTTTCCTAGAGAATTTTTTTCTTCCATTAAAGATATTGCAACTTCATGATGAAAGCACAAAAGTTTTGTAGCATAATAAAGAAGTTGATCATAAAGTGTAGTTGAGATTCAATAAGAAGTTAATGCAATTTCCAACTCATGGAATTGGGGAAGACTTATCGAAGAAAACTTTCTATAGATCTATGAGTTCTACAATAAATTTTCCAGTGGCTGATATAAATAATGAATCATTCATGACTAGGATGTATTCTCAACTATATAATAAGATCGATAAGGTAACTAAGACAAATCAATTTTGGCACACATGAGAATCTAAAGTGTCAAACTATGTCGGTGGAGTAACGTCGAACAAAGATGAAAGGGACAAAGACATGGCACACATGAAAAGAGAAATTTATTTGATGCAAAGAAGATATTAATCGAAGGTTTCGAGAAAGTAAAGGTTGTAGGTTCACATGTCAAGGATATATACGAGGAATGAGCCCCAATCTTAAGAGGAGTTGAAGTATTTGGAAAATCAGGGGGGAGTTTATGCCAGGGAAACAAAGTTAGGACAATAAGAAGGATAACTACTATGACAAAGGTGAGTATAGAAATCTCTATTTGGTTAGACGAAATATGAAATATAGATAAAAAGAGGATATTAGTGGGTTATATTTACCCCCTAGTAGTTGTTCTTGTGATCAAGTACCTTAAGGATGGAAGATATGTTTTATATAGTTCTAAAGAGGATGGAATCTTTGATGCGAGTTTGAAAGATACGAACAGTTAAATTTTAAACATTGATCAATTGGTGGATTGACACTAAACATCAATTAAAATATTGGTGATCCAACTGGGATAGATTTCATCCATATTAAAAAAAAAGGAAAATAGGTAACTTACCAAGTGACACAGTGCATATTCGTAGAAATGATGGCCAATGAATGGATAACATCACCAGGAATGGAAAAGTATTATAGGAGCCAAGGTAGTTGGTTGATGAGAAAGAGGGAGTTGAAATTCCAACTCCTAAAGAGAATTATGATAATTAAGAAGTTTTGATGATTAATGATAAATACCATGATGTTGATGAGTTGCAGAGAAACAATCAGGTTAATAAGGAGAAAGACAAAGAAGAAACCTAAGCAATGGTAGTAATGCCAAGACCACCACCATTATTTCCTTAAAAATTTAACAAGAAAATTTCATATTGGAAGTTTTATAAGTTCATATCAATGTTTAAGAAATTATTAGTGAACATTTCGTTTGTGGAAGAACTAGAAAAAATTCCAGGATACACCAAGTTTAAGAAAGACTTAGTTACAAAGAAGAGATCAGTGAGTTTTGATGCAACAGATAACATCCATTATAGAAGTGCCATTATTTCCAGATTTTTGGTTCCAAAAAAATAGTGTCCAATGTCATTTAACATCCCATGCACCATCAAAGCTTTAGATTTTTCTAGAGCTCTATGTGATCTTGGGGCAAGCATCAATATGATACCATTAGCCATTTATAGACAGTTGGAATTTCGAGTCCCAAAGACAACTCTAATGCAATTACTAATGGCTTACCAGTCGGTAAAGAGGCAAGAAGGTATCTTTTGTGATGTTCTAGCTAAGGTAGGAGCCTTTATTTTCCCAGTTGATTTTTTTATTCTCTATTGTGAAGTCAATTTTGAAGTGCCAATTATTATGGGAAGTTCAATTTGCAGAGATTGAAAGATCTATAATTATCATAGAATGAATCAAAATGAAATTCACATAACAATTCAAGACCATTTTCATTGGACCACACTCAGAAAGACAACAATCAGAGAAGGGAAAGGATATGGAAAAGATAAGTAAAAGATAAAGGAAAAGTTTAAAACTCTAACTTATTTCTAAAAGATGAATAGTGGATGTATGGAATAAGAAAGAGAGGCCAGTTAATAACCCAAATATGGAGATATAATAATGCTAATTTAGTTCAGCACCAAAGACAGCCATGGAAAAATCAGAAACGGAAAAGTGCAAGCTAAAATGTGAACTAGGAAACCTAGAGGCCGATATATAGAGGAGAAATAGGGAAGGTCAAATGAATTTGGGTCGAGTCAATGTATTACATGTTTTATTTTGGTAGATTTTATTTGATTTTATTTTGGTTAACCTGGTTGGTTCAAAAAATGTGATTTCATTTAGAGGTGTTAGTTGAACATATCAAATTTTGGGGCCGTTTCCATGGAATATGGTCGTCAATTGAGTTAACTGTGTGTATTTTACTTCTAGTCGTATGTACACTCTTACCTTTTTTGGTTGTTTCTATTCTATTTTAGGTCAACAAATAGTGTAATATTACCATTTGATCCAGAACTTAGCTGGACACTGAGCAAAATAAATGCGCAAGACAAAGAAGACTTGATCAATGACTCAGTTTGGTTAAGTGCAAATGACATGGCTAGGGTCAATAATCAAATTGTAGTTGTTCATCCTCATCTAGTAAATTGAATCCAAATATCCAGAAGAGTTATATGTTTGAGAAGGATAAAGATGCTGATTTGGATGGTGTTGGTGCAACGTGGGCGATTGTTCCACCACCCCCTAGAACCTACTTACAAGTTCAATATCACAAGTACAATGATCCAATTATTGACTATGAAGGGATTATCAGGGGAAGAACTAGGGAGGATTTGGACCTCTATTTGATGAATTTCACATCTATATGTAAGTCATACAGATTTCTAGGAGTAAGACAAAAGGCCATACATTTGAGATTATTTATTGTGATGCTATTTTGGGAGAAACTATGTGTCTGGATGACTTGCCACCTAATTTCAATCATGATGAAATCACAAAATTTTGGCAGCAAAATAAAAAAGTTCTCATGAGGTGCAGTTGAGATTCAATAAGAAGATAAAGCAATTTTCAACTCATGGAATTAGATATGACTTTTTGAAGAAAACTTTTCTATAGATCCTTGATTTGTACAACAAAGTTTGTAGTGGCCGATATAAATGATGGATCATTCATAACTAGGATATATTCTTAACTATATTATAAGCTCGATAAAATCAATAAGACAAATTGAGTTTGGCACACAACAAAACCTAAAGTTTGAAGTGGAACGAATACATTAACTATGTTAGTGGAGTAACATCGAAGAATGATGAAAGGGACAAAGACACGACATACATGAAGAGAGAAATTTATTTGATGTCAACGAAGTTATTAATCTGAGATTTTGAGAAAGTGAAAGTTGTAGGTTCACATATTAAGGATAGATATGAGGAGACTAAGCCTGAATCTTAAGAGGAGGTGAAGTATTTTGAAAATTAGAGGGGTTTCTTCTAGGAAAACAAAGTTCGGCACTATAAGAAGGATAACTACTATTAAAAAGATGAGTATAGAGATCGATATTAGGGTAGACGAAATAAAAAATATAGATACAAGAAGGATCTTAGTGGGTTATATGTACCCCCTGGTATTCGTGGCTGTGATTCAACTACCTGAAGGAAGGAAGATATGTTTTCTACAGTTCTAGAGAGGGTAGAATCTTTTGATGCGAGTTTGAAAGATATGAACAGTTAAATTTGAAACATTGATCAATTGGTGGATTTACATTAAACATCAATTAAAATATTGGTGATCTATATGGGATAGATGTCACATATATTGAACAAAAGGAAAACATGTAACTTACTAAGTGACACAATGCATAATCATAGAAATGATGGTCAATGAATGGTTAACATCACCAGGAGCAGAAAAGTATTGTAGAAGCCAAGGTAGTTGGTTGATGAGAAGAAGGGAGTTCAGATTCCAAATCCAAAGTAAATTATGATAAATAAGATGTTTCGATAAATGATGATAAATACGATGATGTTGATGCGTTGCAGAGAAACAACAAGGTTAACAAGGAAAAAGGAAAAGAAGAAACCTAAGAAAGTGATAGTGATGCCAAGACCACCACCCATATTTCCTCATAGATTTAAGAAGAAGGTTATATATGGGAAGTTTCGTAAGTTCATCTCAATGTTTAGGCAATTGTCAGTGAACATTTTGTTAGTGGAAGAACTAGAGAAAATTATAGGATACACCAAGTTTATGAAAGAGTTGGTTAAAAAGAATAGATCAATGAGTTTTGAGCCAGCAGATAATATCCATTATTGTAGTGCCATTATTTCCGGATTTGTGGTTCAAAAAAAGAACTATCCAAGGTCATTTAACATCCCATGCACCATCGAAGCATTAAATTTTTCTAGAGCTCTATGTGATCTTGGTGTGGGCATCAATATAATATCATTAGCCATTTATAGACAGTTGGACTTGGATTCCCCAAGCCGACTTTTGTAGATTACTAATGGATTTTCGGTCAGTAAAGAGGCCAGAAGGTATCTTTTGTGATGTTCTAGTTAAGGTGGCAGGCTTTTTTTTTTTTTTCAGTAGATTTTATTATCTAGATTGTAAAGTCAATTTTGAAGTGCCGGTTATTATCAGAAGGCTGTTCTTAGAGACTGAAAGATCTCTAATTATCATAGAAAGAGGCAAAATGAAATGCATACTCAATAATGTCTTCAATATGCGTAAATCAATAAAGCAACCAAGAGACAGGAGTGTGGTGTTTGTGATTGATGTTAAGTTTTATGAAGTGTTAGAGGTGCCAATTTATGAGAGACTGATGATCGAGATATTAATATCCATTGTATGAATTTTGATGGTGATGGTATTGAAGAGTATGTGGATACTTTGAGTTTATTTACTAGAGTGGGGTCACACTCTAATGAGACAATGGAGCTTGACTTGGACCAAAAGAATAGACTGTCATGACCCGATTTCGCAGATCATGATGACACCTACTATACCACCAGTAGGAGAACCAAACCCTATAGTCCAAAGCCAAAGTGGAGGAATACTACATTAAATGCAAACAAAAGTCAAGATAAAATAATAATTGCGGAAGTCTTAAAGGAATGAAATAACCACCAAAAATCTAGTATCAGTGTCGAATGAACCACTAAGTATAGAATGAAAAAAATTGAAGTACGTGTAGTATGAAGATGTCTCTGAAATACAATGGATATCAACAAAAACATAATTTAGAAGAGAATCAGGAACAAGCTGATGCCAAGCTTACCCTAAATCTCCGATGTGAATAAGATCCGAACGAACAACTGATTGTATATCACAAATGAGAACCTATACCCGGATATGCACATGTGAAAGTGTACTATAAGTACAAGTCGCCGAAGCAACCCTAACCTAGTAGGATTTGAGGGCTCACTGAGTGCATAATAATAATAATAGCAATAAATAATAGAGTACCAGAAAAAGGGTCACATAAGCAATTAGTATAATACAGAAAAACTAGCAACTCAAGTACAAAAAAAGTGCCACATAGACAAATAGTGCTATCTAATCACGTAACATGATCACAGACAATGGAAGAGAATTTACCCGGCATCCTTGTAACAACATATGTGAAATATAATAAAATTGATGGAAATCAAAAAAGATAAGAGCCGAACATGGTCGGTATATCGGTAACCTCAAGTGAAAGGATAATTAAATGAATAAGAGTATAAAGCACTAATCCCACATAACAAGGAACAACAAGTAACCAATAAGGACAACTATGCAGTGATAAAAAAAAATAAAGTAAAGCAATTAAACGCCTGACAAGTCCCCCATAAGGAAGCACAACGTACATCGCAAATATACTCACCCATAGATCCCCCATTCAGTTTATGAAGACACTGAAGAAAACAAGTGCAAAAAAAGTAATAAAAACATGATCGTTATCAGAACCTCACATCCCACTTTCAAAACCGCAATGATTCACAATTGGCACCTTGTGCCCTACAATAGTGTTATCCCGCCGGCATATAGTGCCTCATATCAGTGTTATCCCATCGGCACAAAGTGCCTCATAGCAGTCATATCATTTCAGTAATAGCTGCTAGACATACTCGGCAAGTCAAGGCATTCAACGCCAATGTATATGGTAGTATCACCTATGGTCCTCAATAATAAGTATCATCGTGTTTCCACAACCGCTAGTACCAGTGTGTCAAAAAGTTGTACTCACTTCCATATGACGATGGTCTCAAGTCCTAGCATTGTACTCACTATCGAATGGAGTCAGTCTCAAGTCCCATCATTTATTAGTAAAAATATATATATATATTTTCCGGTGCCAGGAGGTGAAGCATGGAATAAAAAGTAAAAATAATATTACCGGGTGCTCGATACAGTATAGAGACTAAACCAGAAAAACATAGTCACTTATAATATTATTAAACTGTTCTCATTAATTTCTTTATATTGTTATGAACTTTATCATCAAATCATCTGCTAGCCATCATGGCTTATAAATCAGAAGGTCATATTACCCAGCCCCAATGCACTCTCATCAGATCCTTAGACTCGGCCTCTAGTGTCATGAATGCACAGCATATAAAAAATACATAGATATCAAACATATAATCATGAATTATCCACTATCTATGCCTTGCACAGGTATCTCTAATGAAATGCTAAGTCTCAGGCTCCATATCACTCGGGTGCCAAAATATCAATATCAACACATGACAGATGAAAGAATGGTACAGGGTTACTATAAAACCTAGCTACCCAATCCACGGATGCTAGTTAGTACATTTATTAAAGCTATAAACCCAGAGATAGCCCTATGTAGCCTACCTGCCGTCCGACGATAAAGGGTTGGAAAAATCACAAATCATGCTCCAGCCGATGTCAAACGGTCTTCAAATAATCTAAAACTTATGTAAATGAATTCAATATGTTAGTACAATTCTAACAATGTATTTTATGCTAAGTTCCGGACTGGACCCAAAATTGGGGTTAAAATAGGCTTGTGGGGTCCGCTCACCGAAATTGAAAATAAATTTCTCTATGGGGTCCCCAACGCTACCAAGAAGTCATGCTCAAAAATTAAGCACAATGCAAACACGGGAAGGGCTTCAAATCAGCCCGAACATATTTGACCCTAAAGAGGTCAAAGATTCAATCTTTGCGAATATAACGTTGGAATTATGATGAATTGATGATCTTAAGAGTAATGTATATTCAATTAATGAGGAATTATATAAAAATCAATAGATTATGGGATGATTTCATCAACCTCAACTCTTGGTGTCATCAGTGGTTGAATTCAAGAAAAATAAGGAAGAAGAAGAGAACAACTTACCCAATTTCGTGTAGAATCAAAGGGAAAACGTTGAGAAGATTTTCCTTTGACTTGACGGTGTTTGGGAAAAGTGTTTTTCCCTATAATTGAAGGAATCATGTTTTTGGTTGGAATAAAATGTAAAGGGTAGTAGCTGATTATATACTTGCCTGTCATAGTACTCATCGCAATGGCGTGAGGGGGCTCGTGATTGTGTAGTTCTAGATGATTGGTCATCTCGATTGCGTGGGTTTAGGTCAAGATCGCATAGTGTAAGGTAAATTTGGTCATCACGATTGTGTGAGCCAGGCTCATGATCACTATTCACATTTATCAGTGCATCACGATCGCATGAGCAAGGCTTGCGATCGCGAAGAGGACCATGACCTGCACCAGATGCAGGTCAAATCTGCATACTCTAATATTTCCATCCAGGCTTTAGGGATCAACCGGTATCTAATTTTGTCAATCCAAATATGTAAATAGCATGGAAATGATATTTTGGACTCAACGAAATCAAAAAAATTAAAATCCAAAGTGGTTTACGCAAAATGACCCCTCAACCAAAATGTTGCCACAAGCGCCTTTCTCCACCAATACCTCAAAAATGCAATGACAAGTCCTAAAATTATGCAGCCACCTCACCTAGACTAAAATAATCATTCCATAGCTGCTGGAAGCATCAGAATTCCAATCCAACACTCTGAACATCATATTATCACTCAAGCTCCACTTTAGGCTTTAAACTTAACTAAAATTCACAATTTCGCATAAGTTTTAAACAAAACCTCCAAAGCACAAACTTAAGGTCAATCTTGACTTTGTTTGGTATTCTGGAGCTAATGAAATTGTTAGAACTGAATTTTGAGATCGTCTTGAAGGAAAGTTTACAATGGTCAATGAGTAATTAGTGTTAGGCTCTAAAATAGGGAATATAAGATATGTCTCAACTGAGTCGCTAGGGATCCGAACTGTCGGTCCCATGTAATGACCCTTAAGGTCATTTATGCTAAATATGCAGTGTCTTGCATCCTAGAGCATTTCAGTAGTTTCCCCAAGTCATTTATGACATTCTGGGACCGATATTTCAGATCCCTGGCAACTCGATCGAGAAATATCTCAAATTCTATGTTTTAGAGCCTTAAATTTAGTACTCATTGACTAAAGTCAACTTTCCTTCAAGATGA
>JBDJHY010222146.1:0-11187 GCA_039654485.1 Withania somnifera | reverse complement strand
ATCCCCCTTTCCTTGACTACTATCTAGGGTACCTTGACCACTGTCTGGGATGACATACCACCATCTATGGCGGCCTGGCGTCCGTCTTCGACAGCAAGCCCGAAAACACTACACGGGATGTTCCATTGTGGTCCTCATTTGTAATTGTGACCTTTTAATTGCCCTATATGGTAATTTTACATGTACTAACACCTTTTCCTACTAAAATTCAAACATAATTTAGATGAAACAACACCAAAATAGAAGATCATCCACCAACAATTCATGAATTTTACCAAGAACATGATTTTTTTTGAACTCCCGCAAATCAATTGGAATTTGGATGAAATTCTATACTTAGGTTATTTACAGTGCTAGGCAAATTATTAGAATATTAGCCTTCATGGGCTTAATTATTCTAAGTAACATGGGCTGAAAGTTTGAGATGCCTAGTTGTGAAGGCTGCTTGGGCTAAACGTGCACACTAGATGAACCACTCTATGAATTTTGTGAAAATCCCATTCTTTCATCCAAATATGGCCCGCTAAATAGTCCACTCTCTAGTGGACGGCTCCTATGTGGAGAACCACCCTGGACTAGACGGGTCGTCTCTTTTATTGTCAATTGTTACCTAGATGGGTTATTATTGCTTCTCATTGGTAGCTCCTTCTTTGTCATTAATGTGTATCCAAAGCTATCCTCCATACAAAATTGGTCCCTTCTTCCTTTAAGAAGCCATCAAACGTATCCTTGTGCATGAGAAAACCTTCTTGTGAAGGGCCTTGTAACTTTTTCTGTGGGTTATGGGGGTAGGGATATTCATATCATCCTCTACTTCGTGAAAAGAATTTTCCATCAAATTCGAGCTTTCATCATCTGTCATGGCTTCAAAAGGGGATAGGTCACTCACATTTAATGCATTGCGGTGTACATTCTATTCTTGTGGGATATCAATTTTGTAAGCATTGTCATTGATCCTTTAAAGAATATTAAAGGGTCCATCTCCTCTCGTTATTAATGTTCCCTTGTGATTGGTCGAAAATATCTCTTTTCTGAAATTCACCCAAACCTAATCTCCGGTTTGCAAAATTATTTTGTTTCTCCCTTTGTTGGCCTTATTTGCATTCTCCTAGTTTGTCTTCTCAAGTTGGAGACGAACCTTCTCAGGGAACTTCCTTATCGCTTGACCTGTTTTATCTCCATCAAGGATAACAATCATATCTTTATACAAGGGGGATAATCCAAGGGGATAAGGGGGTTAAATCCGTAAACAACCTCAAATGGGGTTATGCCAATAGGGAAGTGAACAATACAATTCTAAGCAAATTCCAAAAAAGGCAAGTAGCATTCCCATGAGGATATTTTACCTTTAACCATGGACCTAATCATGGATCCAAAGGTCCTATTAACCACTTTGGTTTAGCCATCGGTCTGTGGGTGGCATAAAGTTGAGAACATCAACTTGGTTCCAATCCTATCCCACATTGCTCTCTAAAAGTGACTAATAATCTTGAGTCCCTATCACATACAATGTATTGTAGGATTCCATGCATTTTCAACATATTTTCAACAAAAAGGGATGCTACATGGGATGCATTATCATATTTATTACAAGGGATAAAATCAACCATCTTTGAGAATCTATCAACAATAACAAAGGTGTTATCTTTTCCCCTCTTAGTTCTAGGAAAATCAATAAAAATTCCATTAAGATGTCTAGAAAAGGTTCTTGGGGTGTGGGGAGAGGGGTGTACAAACCATGTTGGAGAAGTTTTGATTTATCATGCTTTCAATCAACACATTGACCACAAATTTTAGCCATATCTCTTGGCATATTTGTCTAATAAAATTTCTCTTCAAGAATTTCCATGGTTTTTTGAATGTCAAATGGCCCATAAATCCTCCACCATATGCCTCACTCACAAATAATTCTCTCCATGATCTCACCAACACACACAATATTTTTCCTTTGAACAAGAATTCATCAAATATTGTATTAAGAGGTAGTTATCCTATCCCTCATCTATCTTTCCCTATCACATTCCATAAATTCCTCAATGATGTGGGCGAAATTGTGGTCCTCGAGTTACAATGTCTTTAATATTTTAAAACCCATCAATTTGGAAGACGAAGTATTCACTAAAACATGCTTCCATGAAAGGGCATCGGCCACCATGTTGTCTTTTCCCTTTTTGTAATGAATCACATAAGGTAAAGATTCTAGAAAATCAATCCAGTTGGCATGCCTCGTATTTAGGATACTTTGGGCCTGAAGGTGCTTTAAGGACACGTGATTTTCATGACTCACAAATTCCTTAGGCAATAGCTAGTGTTTCAAATTATCAAATGTCCGGAATAAAGCATATAACTCTTGATGATAGGTTGAATAATTAAGGGTGGTACCTTTAATGTTTTTACTAAAGTAAACAATGGGCTTTTGGCCTCGCATTAAGACGGCTACAATACCTACTCTACTAACATCACATTCAACGTCAAATGTTTTATCAAAATCAATAAATTGCAATAAAAGAGCGGAAGTAAGCATAGATTTCAAGGTCTCAAATGGCTTTCCTTGATCGACCCCCCAAATTGAAGGCTAATCCTTTTTTATCACCTTAGTTAGAGGTACGAAAATGGTACTAAAACCATTAATAAATCATAAATAACAACTTTTCTGTCCATTAAAGCTTCTTACATACATAATAGATCTATTGTGGATTCATCGACCTCTACACCTCTTGAGCTAACAAAATATCCCAAAAAATGCAACCTCAACATCTTGAGCTAACAAAAAATCCCAAGAATGCAACCTCACCAACACAAAAAATGCATTTCTCAAAATTGGCATGCAATCGTTCATTTCTAAGCACATAAAATATATTTTTCAAATGCTCCACGTGATCTTTTAGGCATTTTCTATTGACTAAGACATCATCAAAGTATAAAACAACACACTTCCTAATGAAAGGCTTCATTATATGGTTCATTGGACTCATAAAGGTACTAGTAGCGTTGGTGAGTCTGAATGGCATAACCCTCCATTCGTACAGATCAAATTTTCCCATCATCTCTTAGGTTTATAAGAATTCAGTGATACCCACTCCTCAAATCAATTTTTTAAAATTAATGGCATAGCAATCAACACAAATAATCCATCATCCATCCATTTGGGGTACCAAAAGAAATGACACCACGCATGGGATCATAATTTATCTCACATATCCCTTATTGAGGAGGTCCTCAACTTGCCTTTTCAGCTCCATAGTATCTTCCGGATCACTTTGATAGGCCACCTTGTTTTGAAATTAAGTGCCCGAACATAAAGTCTATTTGATGTTCAATGCATGAATTAGTGGCAACCCATTTGGCAGAAATTATAAAAAGATATCCTTGTAACCCTATAAAACAAGGGAAATAAAATAGGAAAGAGAAGAAATAGAAGGTTATTACCAAACAAATGATCCTTATACGTGATAAGGACCAATGGGTTTTTCCTTTCCACTTCCTTACTTATCTCCTTATAACTCCTGAAGAGCAACACTTTTCCAATCCCTTTAGATTTACTTTTCTTCTCACTCTCATTCTCAAGTCTAACATGTATTGCAACATCTTCTCCTTTACTCACCTTCTTCTTCAATACCTTCATTCAATCATAGATGATACTCACTTAAAATGGTTGTAGTGGACAGAGTACATATATATGACCATTCTTCTTTAGGGAGTAGGTGTTTGTTCTTTCATAATGCTTTGTTGATTGATCGTATTGCCAAGGTCTTCTGAGTAGTACATGACAAGCTTGCATAGGAACTACATCACATAGGAGTTCATTATGGTAGTCCCCAACTTTTGAATGGATCTTCACTTGTTGGTGTACTTTTATTTCTCCACATTCACTCAACAATTAGAGCTTTTATGGGACGACATGCATCGTGGTGGTTAGCTTTCAATTATCTTCCATGGTAGCACTAGAAATATTGGTAGAACTTCCACTATCAATAATTAAGGAGAAAATATGGTCCTTGGTGAGACATTTAGAATGGTAGAGTGTCTCTATTTGACTTGAATCATACATTGCCTTGCTAATCATTACCAAAAAAACCATATTATATGGAATTGAAATCTCTTTATCTACTGTCCATGCATCACTAACCGCCAATCTCTTCCTCATTATGCCACTAGGAACCGAGGTTTCTCTTTCTTCTCCTCGGGAGCCACTCTTCTCTTCTTCACTTGTGGAGACACTTTTATTCGATTGAGTATCACTATCTTCACCTTTTATAATAATTAGGGCCCCTCCATCTCTAAGGGTCACATTTATAATGATTAAACAATCACTCATCCTATGTCCAAAACAATTTCATTTAAAATATTGGAACCATCTAGGATTAACAAAAGTAGGACTTATACCTTCTTCTTTCATAGCTATTGGTAGTGGATTCCTTCCGAAGGTGTTCTTCATATATGGCTTCTTGACTTCTTTGTCTTTTTCCACTTTGAAGACGATTGAACTACTTCTCTGTTAATACTCCAAGGAGTAAGAGAAGAATAGTTTCGTGTTTTGAAATTCCTTTTATCCTCATTCTTTCTTTCTATTTCAACCCCTCTATCTAAGATTCCATCAAGAGTTCCAAAATCAGCCATAGTAATTTGAGAAGTGATGTCATAATTATACCCTCTTCGGAATGCAATGATTTTGTAGGGGTATTCATCAAGTTCAAACCTCAAGTGCATGGTTGGAATTCTTCATAATATGCTTCAACCTTTCGATTTCCTTGCTTCATGTTATATATATATTGGTTCACAACTCTTGATAATAATTGGAGGTTCATATTTGCATCTCATTGTGACATTCGATTCTTCCCAAAGTGGTTGATGTACATAACAATGATTTTTAAGTTGCCTCCACTGAAAATCCCACCTCATAGAGGCATAAGATTCAAAGTGGGTAATAACATAGATGGACTTCCTAACCTCAGTTAATTTGTCGGTTTTCAATATCCATTCATAGTGTGTTTCCCGATTGAGGTAAGCATCGGGGTTACTCTCTCCCTTGAATGTGGGAAGAGTCACCTTAATGGAGTTGAGAACCCTTTTTTTACCATCTTGGTCTCCTATACTTCTATGAGCTTGTTTTCCTCTTCCTCGGTATGGAATTTTTTTAATCCATTCATCTCACATCTCCTTTTCTATCTCCGATTGCCTCTCATGTCCCTCTTATTCTAGTCTTTGGGTTGGGGGATCTTGGTGAGTGACGTTGCATTTTTGTTTTATGAGTAACATTTCTAATTGCAAGATATGTATTTTTTTCATCATGGAATGTCATTTGGGTTGGTGGGGAAGAAGGTTATGGAAAAAAATTTTGGGTGTCATTGCGGCGACTGTGTTTTTTTCCATGTATACTTGTGAGAGCTTGGATGGAAATTTGGGGAGTATAAGTCGAGCCACTCCCTCATACTTCAATTGTCACTAGCCTTCCATTCATGCTTTTTAACCTCCAGAATATATTAACAATAACTACCATGAGGTCTTCCATTGAACTCCCTCCCATACGAATTCGAGTTTCTCCTACTTTGGACATAGTACCTAATAATTCCACTCAACCAAAAAAAACATATTAGGTTAGTTAAACAACGCTCACACCACTTAAGTCTCTCACCTTGATGAGTCATTCTCACAATTGTGTTGCTCGAGGTTGTCAAACATTTGTATACTTCCTTGATTGCGGCTTTGTATCAGAGTGGATTCTTATTGAAACTTCAACAGACGACAATCAAGGAATTTACTTGAAACAACAAAAAAATACGATATTAAAAAAAGAAAAAGCTCAAAGAAATTGGTAGACAAGAAATAAAATGGATCAATCTAATTACTCACTCAAGTAATAGTGATTACTCATTGTTAATTTGTGTTTTGAATCATTAAAATGAAACAAACAGTCAATGAAAGAAACTAGTAATCTGATTAAATGTGAGTTAGTTTGAGACTACCAAGGGTAATGATTAACTGGCATTGGGACGAATGGGTGGGACCAATCGCCTCCCTTTGCACGAGACGTCCAATTATTCATCAAAAAATTTACCACTATTCAAAATGTTTTCTTTTGGGAAAATCACCCAGCCTCAGGTAATTCTCTTGAGGCTTCATCTGTCTGGGGTGGACTGTCCAAACTCGACTTTTGTGCAAATGGTGTTATTTATTTTGAGGATGATTTTATGGATCCCCCTTTACTTAGTATTCAGCATTTACAAAGTTACAACACTCTTGAACAACTTTGGATAAGGTTTTTCGATCAAATGTACTTGTTTGGTCCTCTTTTTAACTTGAATAATTGAAGAACGCCAATAACAAGCTTTAAATTTCAAGATCCCAAACCCTATCTAATTAACTCAAAATTCAACAAAACTTTAACGGCAGCTCCCACTTGTGATTGGTAACACCAGCCATAACTTTTTAAGCTTGTAAAACACCTAGATCAAAGACCCTCTTCTCAAGCTACAAAGCATCAATACCCAATAAAGGTAACTCACTAAAATAAACCCGAATTAACATGAAATTGATATTTAGACCAATGAAGTATGGGGAACACGTTTTGATACTCAAATACCAAAACAAACATACAATTTTGGGGTAAAAATTGCAGCTGCCCCTTTTCTACTTAATGGATAGCACAAAAAGGATGAACTTCATAGGAACAAAATTTTATGAGAATCTAATACCAGATGATATGAAAATTAATAATAAGAAGAATTGTTGACCAATAGAAGAAGAACAACAAGGAAAATAAAGGATAGATAATGAGACACAATGGTATAAAATCTTACTAGAACTCTAAGGTGTATCAAACCAAAGGACCCATTTGATTAATCCCGACCGAGCACTATGCTATGATGATGAACTCATGGGAACTAAAGCCCTAAGAAATAAAGGGTTCTATACGGTTAGCAACAACAAGCTTACCAAAAGCTTAACACTCAACAATGGAGTTTTACATAAAATATTCATCAAACTCTTAATGTAAAATGAAACCTACTTATGCTATTTATAGCGATAGGTAAACTATTATAAGTTTATCCTTCATGTTCTTAGCTAAGATAAGTAAGATGGGATTAAAGTTGGAGATGCCCAGTTTTTAAGGCTGCTTGGGTGAAACGCCCACCACTGGACAAACCACCCTACTAATCAAGTGAAATACGTATCCTATAATAAAAATACAGCCCACTAAATAGTCCATTCTCTATTGGATGGCTCCCATGGCGAACCATCCTGGCCCAGACGATTCATCTCTTTGGTAGTCCACTATCACCTAGCCATGGCTTTTGTTGCTTCGCAATCTTAGCTCCTCTTAGTCCTTGATGTGTCTTCCCATGCTATCCAACATAAGAAAGTGGGGAATTTTTCCTTTAAGAAACCATCCAACGTATCCTTGTTCAAGACAAAACCTTTTATTCTTTGGAGTTCTTAGGCTTTACTTCTTGTGAAGGGCCTTGTAACTTCTATAGGGATTATAGGGATGGGGATATTCGTAACACCATGCTTTTAATGGATCATATAAAAAATATCTGATTAAACTCTACCCACTTTTCATGTTCCTTATTCAACATTGACTGGATCTTGAGAGGCTTTAAGGAGTCATGGTCAGTCCTTATAACAAACTCCTTATACCATAAGTAGTATTTACAGATGGCTAACATCCGTACAAGAGCATAGAGTTCCTTGTATTAGGTAGAGTATTTCAAGGAATTCTCCATCAGTTTCTAATTAAGTTAGGCCAAGGGCTTACCTTCTTGCATCAGGACATCACTACTACCAAACCCCGAAGCATCACACTCAATTTTAATCATCTTCTATATGTTCGATAGTTGAAGAAATAGTGTTGAGTATAAGATAGATTTAGAGGATTGAAAGGCCTTGTCTTGCTCTTCTCCAAAACTAAAAGGGAATCCGTCTTGATTATCCCGTCATTAGAGCTTCCAATTTCACAAATCGATTGTAGAATCTTAACAACTAATTAAGGATATGGACTTCAATAGCATTGGTAGGGGTTGACCAAGAACTAATGGCCTTAATTTTCTCATCATCAATTACCACTCCAGTAGTACTCACAAGAAAGCCGAGGAGCATTACTTTGCATACCAAAAGAACATTTCACGAGATTCGGATAAGATTTCAAATACCTTTTTCAGATGATGCACATGTTCTTCCAGAGATCGGTTATAGACAAGTATTTAGTCAAAATAAACAATGACACACTCAATTTTTGAGGGATTCAAAACGTGGTTTACGAGTATCATAAAGGTAATTGGTGCACTAGTTAATCCAAAAGCCATAACCATCCATTCATATAATCCATACTTCATTTTGAATTAAGTTTTCCACTCATCTCCCAGTTGCATGCGAATGTTATGATATCTACTTCAAAGATCAAGTTTGGGAAAATATTTGATCCCCTAAGTTCATCCAACATGTCATCCAAGTAGGGTATGGGGCATCAGCATTTGATAGTGATTTTATTCATTTATCGATAGTCTATACACGTTCTCCAAATTCCATACTTCTTAGGAACAAAATGACAAGAATATCACAAGGACTAAGGCTTTCATTGATCAAGAATTTTTCTAATAAATCGTCCACTTGATTTTTAAGCTCTTTAGTTTATCTGGGTTGCGCTAATATACAGGTCGTTTTAGAAGTTGAGATCCTAAAATGAAGTTAATTTTTTGCTTGATCCCCCTTAAGGGTGGAAACTCGCTCGATATTTTCTCAAAAAATAAAACAACATATTCCTACAAAATTAAAGAGATGATATTAGGCAAAGTACTAGTATCTTGCTTAGCATGTAGCAATAAACTTATGCTGACAAGGCAAACTAACACGCTCCCCTCATCGACCCCTTTTAAGAATTTATTAGTCTTAGCTAACAAACATACCTTGGTATTCGCAGCCGCAACTAGTTGTTGATGCTCCCCACTTCGTTCACCCTCCTTAAGTACCTTGGTCCCTCCTTTAATGTTTTCATCAAACGATAATCCTCACTTACATGTAGAGGAGAGAGTACATATTTATGTCCCTCAAATTTTAAGGAGTATTTATTAGTCCTCCCTTGGTATGTCACATCTCAATAAACTTCCAAGGTCTCCCAAATAATAGATGACAAGATAGCATTGGCATTATGTAAAACACAATGTAGTTTTTGTACTTGCTTATGCTAAACTCAAGATTTATTTGTTTTAGGACCTTCATATCATTGCATTTATTAGGCTATTGTAGTTCATAAGGAATCTATTGTCTTTGTGTTGTTAGCTACAATGATCAACTAAAGATTCGACTAACTACATTGGCGAAACTCCGTCTATCTTTGATCACTGAGCATATCTCATTCTAGACCCTACACCTTGTATGAAATAAGTTCTCTCTTTTGGCCAACTCTTTTTTTGTCACAGTTCCTATTAGACGCCTTACTATACATGACCATTTTTCTCTCTTGGGTAGGGATTCAGTTTATTCATTACTTAAAGGACCTAAATGCCTCATAAGAAACTCGCTAGTGGAGCCTTTAACTCCCCTATTCTCCTTACTACCCGAACCTTTTTCTTCTTCACTCTCACTTCCCTTCCCATCTTTGTCATCTTCACTCTCAGTTTGGTACCCCTCACAAAAGGCAATAATAACCCACCAGTTAAGATGTTAAAATATATACATGAAAGAAATGTAAGATAGAGGATATATAGATACACACAAGAAAAGGTATCTAGTAGAACCTAAGGGTGTTTCAAACCCAATGAGCTTTTCAATTGATCTTAATCAAACACAAAACTCTTATGGAAACGTCGAGGAATTCAATCACTCGAAACTATAATTTCTATATGTGTAAGACAAGCTTTACAAAAAGTCTTATAATCTCTACTAAGGAGATATAAAACACACAAGAGTCATTCATAATAATCAAAGTCTGTCTAACATATTCAAAGACTAACCATATATACTAAGGGGATTTAGGTTAATTACGATATTAGCCCAAAATTAGTAAACACTAACTAAGAGGCCCCCAAACTAGTCCATAAGTTGTTGGGCGAGCTTCCTCCTCTGGGATGACCGGTGATGTGAAAATGATTACAAAGTGGAATTGATGACCAAAAGTAGAAGAACAAAGAGCAAAATAAAGGATAGATAATGAAACACAACGATAGGAAATCCTACTAGAACCCTAAGGGGTATCAAACCAAAGGACCTGTTGGATTAATCCAAGTCACTTGACTGAAAGGAGAGGAGTAAAAAGTCACTTGATTGTAAGGAGAGGTTGAGCACCATACTCTTACGATGACCTCAAGGTAACCGAAGCCCAAGGAAACTAAGGTTTCTACATGGTTAGGAACAACAAGCTTAACACTCAACAATGGAGTTTTACAATCAATATTAATCAAAGTCTAAACTCAAAATAAAGCATACTTAAGCTATTTATAGTAAGAGACTACTTATTACACAATTATCTTTCATAGGATTTTAATTAACTAAGAAAAGGCTGAATATGATGAACAACTCAAGTTAGGTGTTTGACCTTCACTAGGAAGGGAGGTCCACCATCCCTCCACTACCAACCGCTTTCTCCACCAGTGAGGGGTGTAGCCTTAAGACTTTGAGTGCTTTGGAGGGAGGTCCGTTGTCCACTTGGGCGGTGGAAACTTTCCTTCTGGGGTTTTGATCCCCTCTTGTTTCTAGCTCCTCCTCAACCCATGGTATGTTTTCCCAATATATCCTCTATAGGAAAATGGAGCCTTGCTTCTAGAAGAAACCATCCAAATCATCGCTGTGCAGGAGCAATCCTTGCAATCTTTGGAGTTCTTTATCTTTACTCTGTGTGAACGGACTTGTAACTTGCATGGGAGTTGAGGATAACCATTTCATCCTCCTTTTCAGGGGTACCACCGGATCAATTACTCTGTTCAGGTGTACCCCTGATGCCGGATACTAGATGCCAGATGCCGGATGCCGGATACCGGATACCAGATCCCTTCCCTTCTCTTCCTTGATGCTGGACACCGGATCCTTTCTCTTCTCTTCACGAATGCTAGATACTGGATGCCAGACACCGGATCCCTTCTCTTCTCCCTAACCATAGATCTTGGATGCCGGATACCGGATCCCTTCTCTCCTCTTCACTCCTCTCCTCTCCTTTGATCCTCCCTTCTTCTTGATCTCGGACCCCCGGAT
>JBDJHY010222127.1:0-11187 GCA_039654485.1 Withania somnifera | reverse complement strand
CTGTAGTAGTCCTCCGCTTCGGCTACGGACTACCGGGTTGGTTCTCCTACTGGGTGGATAGTAGGTGCCATCATGATTCGAGAAATTAAGTCGTGACAGTTGCCTTCTTTTTGGTATGCATCACTCATAGTGGAGTAAGTCATTAGATCGGATGCTTATTTTGTTAAATATTCAGTTTAGTAAGTGTTATTGAAAAGAAAGGTTGGAAAGTCAAGTTAAGGAACTTTATACCATATTGGTAGAATAGAGAGAAGTAGGATACTTTATATATGAAAGTTCTCCTTATAGGTTTGTAAATTGTTGACAAACCTATACTTCGTGGTACAACCTCGCATGCGTGCGCGCAAGGGGGTGCAAATCCAAAGCTATGCGGAAGCCAAATTATCTTGACTCGTGTGTAGGTGTGACCTGCGGAAATTCCAAATGACTTTTTGCATTCTTGAGGCATGCCAAAAGTCGTGTAGAATTCATTGAATCCATCTGAAGAGTTTTTTGAGTTAATGCATATGAATTCTGATATAATGAGGGGTTTTGAAGGGTCTCCAACCAGACCAAAAGTCATACACTCAACTATAAATACCAAATCTATTCTCCATAAAAAACATACTAAAATTCTGAAATAATTTTTCTTTTTTCTTGTTGTGTTCATCTATTCCTTTTTCAGTTCATTGGTGAAGCTATTTCAGTGCAAAACAGACTTTACGTTTTCGTTGTATCCTAGGTCAAACATCTAGCACTATTGGTGAGGGGCGAATATATTTTAAGGAAATTGTGTTGAACACAAGCCTCAGAATTTTCTTTCACTGGTTTTGTTTGTCTTACTGATGGTAACATATCTTTCATACGCTTTCCTTCTATATTATGTCCTCGCCTTTGCACACACATAAATTAAAAAAATTGAACAAGTAAGTATTTTCGGGGATCTCCAATTTCCCAGCTACCTGGACAGTGTTGATCACCTTATGAAAAAGGCCTGCATTTGCATATCGCAAAAGTTCTTGGTGTCAGCTTTCATCCCTGGGCACGTATTTTATCAAAGGTGTATTCCAAATGCTTTTCATCTGAGAACACCTCAATGACATTATTGTATGTTCATGTTGTTCATGGAAATGACATTTTACGCATGTAATACATTATAGATGACATTTTATCATACATCTTTTTCTTCCCATAAGCTCCAATAAGATTAAATGTCCATGTCTCTAGCTCAATCCCAAAATTACAGAATTTTCCACACTATCTCTCCGTCATTTCAATTTGTACCTTGTTGCCAAATATGCTCAGGATAGTGATCATAGTCCATATATCAGGTCTACTGTCAGCAGTTTCTGGCATCCTAAAAGTACTTTCTCCATTTTTGCATACTTACCTGATCTACCATAACCACTCAAGACTATATCTTGAGTGATAGTATTAGGAATTATGAAACGATCATCCATTTGTTCATAAAAGGACTCAATCAAATTAAATTGACTAGTTTCCACACATGCCTTGATTAATATACTGTAGCTGTAAACATCTAGCTGACAATGAGGTATCTCAGTCATGGCATGAAGAAGAGCAAATGCATATGTTGCTTCTACTATAAGCAACAACCACTGCTGCATAGAGTTCTGAAGTGGGTTCCAGTCCCTCTGCAATCATTGGATCAAAAAGCTGTTGAGCGTGCCTAGTTGCCCACATCTTCCAAGAATAACAAAGAGCCTCTCCACCTTTTGGTTGATTAAAAGGTCGTTTTCTTTAACATCTTAAATACCCAGAGGTACAAAAATTTAGCATCATATTTTTGGAAGTAGAGAAAGTAAATTGGTCAGTAAATTTACAACAAAAAAATACATACCCAGTAAATTTTCATCAAGTGGGGTCTGGGAAGGGTAAAGTGTACGCAATCCACACAACTACCACAGAGATGTGGTAAAGAGGTTGTCTCTAAAAGACTATCGACTCACGACAAAACCACAATTAAATAAAATAATAATCAATATAAAATATTAGAAATGACAGAAAATAGTCAAAAACAACACTACACATAATAACACAACAATCAATCTAAACAATAAACATCAATACCAAGCCAAGGGTAAGACACTACAAGAAAAGCACTACCCTACTATTAGTACGAAAAACAAAATAAAGTACACTTCCCTACTAGCAAGAACTCACTCCTACCTCCTAACCTACCACCCTAATTCACGTCTTCCACATCTTCTTATCTTGGCTATGTCATCGGTAAGGTGTAACTATTCCATGTCAAGTCTAATCATACTTTTTCACTACTTCTCCAGTCTACCACTACCCCACTTAAAACCATCCAGTGTCAACCTCTTGAACCTGCACACTAGAACATCCGAGACCCTCCTCATCACATACCCAAACCATCTCAATTGTTCTTCCCATATCTATAATGACCTGTTTGATTATTTACTTGTCTTTCATCTTTTTCCTTGTTTAGAGCATTCAATTTGCTGCCCCAAATCATGTACGACTTGTCGGAAACGTTAGTTTGGTTCTCTGGTTGTTCTATTGTCTGTTGTCTCAGTTTTTCTATTTTGAAATCTTAACCTTGAAATGGTAGAACTTGAGAGTGAATTCTTAGTAAACGCGCTCAGAATTGTATTCCGACAGTTCTTTAGATCCTAAATGCTAACTTTGATCTAGATGCACCTTATGTTCGTGTCTCGATATTTTTATGTTGATTTTGAGCTATTTGGTGGAAATTTAGTTCAGCCAAAGATCATTTTGAAGACTGGGTGGTCTTTTGGTGATCGAAACATCGAATTGAAATTCTGATAATTCCATCAGCTCTAGAATAATGATTTTGGGCTAGTTAAGTCTTTGGTGCCATTCCTAAGGTGTCCGGGCTTGTTTTGAGTACGTCTGTGGAAAGTTGGAGCCTTCAATTACTACTCTATGCTTGACTTTCAAGGACGAAAGTCCTATTTAGTAGTGAATGCTGTAATGATCTGTTGGTCATGTACTTGCATTCAACTTTTTCCTTGTTTAGAGCATTCAGTTAGCTTCCCCAAATATTTTACGACTTTTCAAGACCATTAGTTTGGTTCCCTGGTAGTTCTATAGACTTTTATCTCAGTTTTTCTATTTTGGAGGCTTAAGCTTTAAATGGTGGAACTTGATAGTAAATTCTTAGTAAACGCGCTCACGATCGAACTTCGACAATTTCGTTAGCTCTGAAATGCCGAATTTGTTCTAGATAGACCTTAATTTTGTATACCAGGATTTTCGTGCTGGATTTGAGCTATTTTATGAAAATTCAGCTTTGTTCGGAGCATCGAGCCTCTATTGCATGCTTTTCGAGGATTCTCACCGGCGCTCAAGTAGGATATGTTCGCTTTTCTTGTAGTCTTGGCTATTTTATTATACTTGTTGGTGTGTCTAGCTATATGGGATGGTCATCAGGTTAGACTCCTTGTTTTAGATAATTGATTATTCCTGACTTGCGTTCGGGGGATCCCGTGGAGGGAAGTAGAAGGCGTTAGGCTATATGTAATTGTCCTAGTCCTGCCATGGGAGGCCTTGGACCTTACTGGCTATGATTGAGCCACTTTATAATAAGCAACTGAGATGAGTTCTTAGCTGGTGGCCTTTAGCCGATCTTAATCTGTTATTCCTCCCTTTTATTATTATTGTTGCATTGCGATCATGCATTTTACATTGTTAGATCTAATAGATTGAGCACGAGTGAGCCCAGAGCTATGCAAGTTTTATGGTCGCAGTTAACTAATTAAAAACGGGTAGCTTCCTGGCCTAATAACTAATAAAAATGGGATTTTCTACTTATACATACACTAATGCCATGACCACCTAATGGTATAGCTCTATTTTCAAAACGTAACAGAATAAGTTTTTTCTTAACCATCACAGAGTTATTCATTAGCTCTGAGTAGTACTATTAGCACCGTTGAACCATTTAGAATTATGGCACTTTTGAGGCGAGCTTCTAGGGCGCGGACCCTTTTATTGATATTGAGGCGTGCATCTTCTGGGCCTGGCCCATACTGAGTGATATGAGGTGCGGACATTCTGGGCGGGGCCCATACTAAGTTATATTGAGGCGCAGACCCTGTTATGGCTTAAGAGGCGCGGAACTTCAGAGTGAGAAACCTACTAACGACTCTGAGGCGCGGCCTCTTGGTACGAGATGGTACTATCATGAATTACTTTCCAGTACCCCTATGCATTCATTCTCGCGTTGTTTATGCTCACCGGGATCAAAGAGGGAGTCATGGTGGGTTTGTTGTGCTTTTTGTGACTACTGACCGGATGGAGTGGCATTTGGTTTTTGTGTGTTTATTTTCGATTCTTTACTTAGTTGCGTTTACATTTAGGCCTATTTACTTATGGTTCATTTAAGGTAATATGGGTATCGATGTTCACCAGGAGTTCAGGTATGCTCCTCTATTTTGATTCTAGGTTGTACGAGGTAGTTGGATTTTCTCTCTATATAACACTCATGTTTAGATTACATGTATAGATCCTGCACTTACTTCCTATTAGTAGCAGTTATATTTCGATCCTCTTTATCTTTCCTGTCCTGGTAGCTAGTTTATTACCTTTTTCTTACTATTATAGACCTGTTTTACTTTGCTCGCCATATCTTACTTGTATTTTATTTTAGTCTGGTCGGACTATGATACCTACTAGGTACACATAATTGGTACTCATGCTACATTTTTGTACTATTTTCATGGTGCAGATATTAGTAGGGGTTATCAGAGATGTTGAAATTTTGTTAAGTAGATATTGCTGATCTGCGGAGACTACGGTAAGCTTTGTCGTCTGAGCAGATCATGGCTCCCCGTGATGTTTAGCCTGCTTTATTTTATTCATACTAGGCCTTGAGTAGTGCTATTTTGCAGGGGCTATATTTATACACATTCTTTTTTTGGATACTTGTTTAGTAGCTCCATGTGCCATTGACACAACGTTTTGGGATTTGGGTTGTATATATTTCTTTTCTGCTTCCGTTATTATACATTATTGACTATGTTATTTCTTGTTGTGTTTTTATGAGTGTTTATGGCCCATTGCTAGGAGTTCTAGGCTGTAGGGATAGGCTTGTCTACGGGAGGGTTGTAGGTGCCATCATGAACTGAGATTTGGGCCGTGACAACATCTTATCATCTGTTGAACTCACCCCACCTTGTCACGAAAAGCATCATTCCTAATCCTATCGCTCCTAGTAACTTCACATATCCATCTCAACATCCTCATCTCTGTTACCTTCATCTTTTAGATTTGAGAGTTCTTCACAGGCCTTCACCCCACCTTGTCACGAATAACCTCATTCCTAATCCTACCCTCCTAGTAACTTCACACATTTATCTCTGTCACCTTCGTATTTTAGATGTGAAAGTTCTTCACAGGCCTTCACTCCGACCCGTACAACATAGCAGGTCTAACCGCCACCCTAATAGAACTTACCTTTAAGTTTATAAGGCACTGTCTTATCAAATAAGACTACCGAAGCGAGCCTCCACTTCATCCACACTGCGCTAATACGGTGAGTGATATCCTCGTTAATATCTTTGTTTCCCTGGATCAAAGACCCAAGGTACTCAAAGTTATCTTTCTTTTGAATGATCTGGCTATCAAGCCTCATTACCACCTTAGCATCAGGCCTCACCTTACTAAACTTGCACTCCAAATACTCTGTCTTATTCCTGCTTAACCAGAACCCGTTAGACATTAGGGTCTATCTCCAAACCTCCAACTTAGCATTGACACTACGCGAGTCTCATCAATCGGAACGTCATCCATAAATAAAATACACCAAGGCACCTTACCTTAAATTTGCTGCACCAGAATATCCATCACCAAGGGAAATAAGAATGGGCTAAGAGTCCAACACTGGTGCAACCCCATTAAAACAGGAAAGGCCTCAAAATCTCCTCCTACTATTCTAACACAAGTTTTTGCGTCATCATATATATCTTTTATCACTCTAATGTAAGCTATGTGAACACCTCTAGCTTTCAAGCACCTCCGTAGAACCTTCCTAGGAACTTTGTCGTAAGTCTTCTCTATGTCGATGAACATCATGTGCGAGTCCTTCTTACCCTCTCTATATTGCTCCACAAGTCTCCTCACAAGATGTATTGCTTCTGTAGTCGAGCAACTTGGCATGAAGCCAAACTAATTCTCAAAAATAGTCAATAAATTTACCAAGGAGGAAAGTTATGTGAACGCAAAGCCAAAGAATCTAGAGAATGTGGTAAACAAAATCTATCGCTATTCCTCATAATTGAATGAAAAGAAGACCTGAAGTGCTTGTCCCATTGCTTTTTATCGATGCAATCAAAAAGTGCTTCAGGAACAGTATTGACCCAAGGATTGACTGTATTCTTTCAATCAATTTAGGAGGTCCTCCTTCTCTTCTTGTTTTTCAGGTGGGGTACAAAAACTTCAGAGAAGCCTGGGTATCCTTCTTTCCAGTTTTTCTTCCTCATATCCTTCATTATGAAAATAAGATTACAAATTACAATACATAAGCAAACAATCAGTTAGTTTAAACAGTTTAGGTCAAGATTAAGAGCCACCAGTTTTGTATAGCTGGAGAACTATTTGTGCTCTGATTCATAGAATAACGACTATTTTGAACCAAGACCCAAAAAGAAAGGTCTATTTTAGCCTTTTCTCTTAAAAAAAACTTCTACCCATAAAATGTATCTTATCTTTACAGAACCTTGATTTCGTATAATAAAAAGGAAAAGATATGAATAACCTAACCAAAGGTTTCATTTTGTCTTTCATGATCATATTATCATCCATAACTATTATAAAGTGAAATAAATAATACCTAAAATTTGAACAATCAAATTTCCAGCTTAATAGCAACAACTTGTGCATATAGATTTTTTTGCTCCACTTGATTATTAAAAGATAAGATTTTACCTCCAACCAAGCCTTCTAACAATCTGGGGTCCATTCAAAATAGGTGTTTTTCTCAACAATGAACAGAAACGGTAGTACCTTTTTGATGACCTGATTTGAAGCAACCGATGGAGGTGACTTGCCTCATGAGCCTCTGCACTGATTTAACATTATCTAATATGTCTTGTATCACCATTTTGATCCCCTTATTCAGACACGAAAAAACCTAGGAACTTCCCTGATCCTAAATCGAAGGCGTTATTTTGGGGATTTAACTCGGTTAGTGTTTGGGCATGAAAATTTAAAAATTTTGGAGTTACAGTTATTGTTAGAGTTTGAACTATGTTTGGTCATATTTTTTTAAAAAGATTTTTAATTTTTGAAAAGGATTTTCTAAAATATAATTTTACATATTAAATTTTTAAAAATAGCAAGATTACTTAATTTAACAACATAAAGTTGTACTTCACTCACGATAACGATGCGAGAATTGCTATAAGTGAATATTTATCATAAATCTGTTATAAACTGCTATAAGTGAACATTTATCATAAATTTGTTATATTATTATCATTTATCCATATAACGACGTTTGAATCATGTGATTCGCTCATTCTTTTTACGTTTCTACAATATAACAACAATAAAATAACCGATCACATAAATGTAATTATTTTTTAATAATATACTAACTAAAAACATGGTTTATAAGTAGTGTTGAACAAGAATATAAAATGTCTCGGATACTTTTGTAAACTTATAAAAGTTGGGTAATATATAACAATATTAAAAGTTGAAATTGGATTTAGAAAAGACTGAAAAGAGGTTTTAACTTGTTTCCACTTTTCAAGATTCAATTATAAATTGCATTTGAAATTTTTATGGTCAAAAGTAGTTTTTGAATAAAGTAAAATTTTTTTAGAAAACAGTAAATATTCATGGCCAAATGCCTCCTTCATGTTGTGCTTCTTCATAACTTCAAATGTGTTTTTGAAAGGGTTTAGGTGGTCCCAGGCCTCTCTTGACTTTACAAGCATGTCATTGATATAGACTTCTATTGTCTTTCCTATATTTTCCTCAAAAATTCGATTACCCAAACATTGGTATGTTGCTCCTATATTTTTCAACTCGAATTGCATCACATTTAACAATATGTGCATTCGTTAGTGACTAAGAGGTTTTATGGTGGTCCTCCGAATGCATTAGAATTTGATTATATTCGGAGTATGCATCAAGAAAGCTCAAAATTTTGTGTCTGGTCATAGCGTCAATCATTTGATCAATGTTCAACCTTAGAATGAGTCTTTTGGACATGCTTTTATTATGTCCTTAAAATCTATGCACATTTTAAACTTTTTCAGCCTTTTGGGTACTACTAAGGGTGCCCCCCCGTCTTTGTAAACAAACTTGGGTTATAAATCTAGTAGTAGTGGAAGTTCAACGGGGGATGATCAGACATTTAGAATCTATGCATAAACGGGGGTGACAGACACATTTAGCTAGTCTTGATCTTGCTATGTCTGCTAGTGGTATTCGACCATCATCTGAAGGGTCAAATATGGTTCAAAGTGAACTAAATCGTTCAAACTCTGCTGACACTCTTTCACAACGTCCCTATAGCATGGATCATGATCGTGAAAATTTTGCTATAATGATTATTTATTCTGGTTTGCCTTCTAGTTTTTGTGAACATCCTGCTTTTATTATATATATTCGAGTTACATTTAATAACAGTTACGAAGGAATTTCATGAAGTATGGTAAAAATAGATATATTTAATTTTCATGAATAACATTGTCAAATAATTTTTTAATATTTTGAATTAATGAATTGTCGAGTTCTATTACCACTAAATAGGTCATAGTCCTAACGGTTTTTATTGTTTAACTTTTACAGTACACTGGGATGATTATAATAGGAATTTACAAAAAGAATTATAGCTTATAAAGTTTGTAAACAGAAAAAAGTGTGTTTATATTGTTAGTATTGTAGCTGAAATTTTATATTTTTATGGAATTTGTGATAAAGTGCTTAGTATTACTTTATATAATGCTTTTGCTAATTTAAATGTCACAAACATGTTAAAAGCAAGAATTTTTCCAATTTTCCTAGTTGTTTTTTATGTTAGAGGTGCTACACATACATTAAATTTGGTTGTGAATGATGGAGTAACATTATTTAAAAATACTTGTGAAAAAATTGATAATGTTTGTTTTTTTATTTTTCATATGCATAAAAAAAAGTATAATTAATGATTCTAATAAATTTTCTGAGCTTGCGGGACTTCCCTATAAAAAGGTTCCAAAATATATTAAAACAAGATGGAATTCTTTTTACGAAATGCTTGAAGTTGCATATAGATATAGGAATCCTATTACTATGCATTTTAATGGATATACTTCTAATCCCAAATTTAAATTATTGATGGTGATTTGGTAATGTTAATGAACTTGTAATTTTTTTAAAATTTTTTTAAGTCACAAATGTTCTGTCTGGTTTGTATTATCCTACTATTACTGAAACTTTATTACATGTATTAATATTACATGTCTTTTTGCTAAATAAAAAGATAAACCATTTTTTGAAGAAACTATTGTAGTTATGATTGAAAAATTTTTAAAATATTTTTTCCTATACCACATATTTATTTAACTGCTATTCTTTTTAACCCTGAGTATAAAGAAACTGGTGTAAAAACATTTGTTAAATGCATTTATGAAAAATTAGATATTCAACCATATGAACAACCAAGTTTAGAAATTTTTTAAAATAGCATTAAATTACGTGTTAGTGAAATGTATGACAAATATTGTACATTACAAAAAAATAATATTAACGCTCCACAAATTATTAAACCTAAACAACATTTCCATAGTAAAATGAAGTCTCAACTTGGCATTGATTATTATAACAAATGTAATTTAGACGACTATCTAAATCAGGGACTCGATAAAGTGAAGGCATACTACAACTTTTGAATTAGTGGAGGGTTCGAGAAAATTAATTTTCAAGACTCAGCAGGATTGTGAAGGACTTGCTAGCTATTCAAGCGACATCAATAGCTTTCGAGTCAACTTTCAAAACTGAAAGATTTCAAATTGGGGAGCATCGATAATCACTAGCAGAAGACAACTTGGAGATTTCAGTAAATATTCAGGGATTGGATCAATGTCAATCGCTGCAGCAAAGGACTACCCAGGTTAACTTCACAATATGAATTATTTGTATATCCAGTAATTGGTGACAACAGTGACGATAACATGGAACATGAAGATCCCTTGCAAAATCTATCAAGACCATCTGTTGATCACACTGTTATAAATTGTAATAAAATTTAGAATATTTGCATAAAATTTAGATTAATTATTATCATTTGTTTAATTATTTATACTGTTAAGTTTTTTTATTATATTTTTAACTTTTAAATTATAAATTAGAAAAATAAAATAAGAAAAAAATCAAATCTAAATAATAAGTCTGAAAGTTTTATAACTTTCTTATTTCTAGAAATAAGAAAAAAAAGTTAGAATAATAACTTACAAGAAAATAAAATTTATAACTTTTCAAATCCAAATAATAAGTTTGAAAACTTTATAACTTTTTCTTTTCTTATTTTTGGAAAAAACAAGACAAATAAAAGTTAGAAAAACACTTAAAAGAAAAGCTAGAAAACTTTTCATATCTAAATAATAAGTTATAATTTATAACTTAGAAATGTATGAAGAAAACATAAAAAATGTAAAGTTATATAAAGTTTGAAAAAAACTTAGAAAATTAAGTAACAAAAATTATAACTTATAAATTGAAAAACATACAAAAAATACTACAAACTTACGTTATAAAACATCAAATTTTATGTGCTACATAAA
This sequence comes from Withania somnifera, assembly GCA_039654485.1. Lineage (NCBI taxonomy): Eukaryota > Viridiplantae > Streptophyta > Magnoliopsida > Solanales > Solanaceae > Withania > Withania somnifera. The sequence goes on along the minus strand of JBDJHY010222127.1, from coordinate 427 downwards.
TTTTAAATTTTATATAACTTATATGATATATAAATTTCAAATCCAAAGAGATAAAAATTATTTCTAAAAAGTTATAACCTAAACTACAAATTAGAAAATTGTTAACTGAAAAGATTTCATAAATTATTCATACAATAATTATAAAATTAAAATATTTAATAAATTAAAAAAACCATCCCGGTTCATTCCATCCTGGTTCACCCAGGTCCATCCCGATCTATCCGGAAACCTACTCGATACATAATGGAATGGGACGGAACTAGAGTTAGATACCGGTTATACCCGAGAAGTTCATTCGGTTGCCAATATTATCCCAGTTAGGACAATCCCAATCTGGTCCGGTACTGATTCATCCCGGTCCTTCCCGGCACTGTACCGGTAATGCCCAACCTTAGGTACCACTAATATTTTTCCATTGACTCTAGGT
>JBDJHY010222126.1:0-15086 GCA_039654485.1 Withania somnifera | reverse complement strand
ATAGGCTTAAGTTTGTAAAGTTGTATATAGTTCAATCCAATTCAACTTAAGTTGTATATAGTTCAACCGAGTTAGACCGAGTTGTAGCCGAGCCAACGAGCCAATTTTTGGATATTTTTCATAATTTTTAAACTTTGACCATTTTCTTGTAATAAAGCCCTAAATGTTTATCATTTTTTGAACTTTTTCCATTAACTTACTCGGCTTAAGTTTCAATTAATTATAATCCATAGCACAACGTAACTACACTGCATACCCTCTCTCGCTACTCTTTTCCACTTCTCTCTATCTCTATTGTATCACTTTATTTTGTACCAACCGTATTCGATTCATGATTGTATTTTTGTACTTTCTTGACTTTGATTTGTACCTTTCTATATTGTATATAGCTTATTCATAGTATTTGTATCTTGTATTTTGTACATAGTAAAATCAAGTGTAAATATTTTGTATTTTATAATTGCTGATACAATTATACTTGATAAAAATACAGTAGATACACGTGCTATGAGTTATAATTTTATTAAATATTGCTATAACAACCTGCTAACTACTAAAATGAGACTCTGAAAGTTATCCTTTTCTTATATATTTTGAACTATACTGTTGTATATGCTACTATAAAAAAAATCATAATAATTAGATGAGTTTTGATAGATTGACGACTTTCCTGACGCTATAAAAATTTAGATGAATAATATTTAATTTTTTTGGGTCATTGAAAGCCAACTTTTCTTGTAAAGTGAATGGATGGGGATATCTAGGTTGTTGGTGAGACGCTTATTCAATGTCAATTACATGCCCTTGTCTTAGGTAACAGTTTATTTGAATTCAGTATATATATATTTCATATAGAAATATCAATATATGTAAATATTAACTAAACTTTTAACAAAATTTAATAGTTGAATTTATAATTTTAAAAATATAATTATTTTAATGCCAATTCTTTTAAAATGTAAGCTAAATGTAAAACTTGAATTCACTATGATTAATCAGTGACACGTTGCTCATAGAATGGCATGAAATAAATTTTAACCGAATATGTGAGTTACTAGGGAGTTGGAATCACCCTTGTTCACAACGTTATATATTCAACATGTTATTGTTGAAGCTGTGTAAAACTTTCATGCCTCAAAATCAGGTATTACAGCACCTACATTCCCCAAATCCGATAGGTCAGTCAAAATAAAAAGAATAAAATTAAAGCGGAATTTAAATACATACAACACAAAAATGCAGAAATCATCATGATATGTATGTATATATAAGTAATTCCCAATAATCAGGTGTTACAGTTCACAAGCCTCTATAGAAGTAATTACAAGAAAATATGAAAATCGATACAGGGTCATTAAAGTAAAGATACTAGAAAATGAATATAAAAGAGGAATCTGTGGCAACTAATGAAGGGATGATCAACTAGCTCTAGATCCTCGAACTTTGTCTGGACTGACAGGAGATAAGAGAATCACTAATTTCGAGGCTCAACGCCTATACAAGAGTGTAGAAAAGTAAGGAGTGAGTACAAAAATATGACACTCAGCAACATCCTCTGTTGGTTTAGCTATAAATAAAAAATAAATTTACTAACTCCCAACCGATCCTACGATATATTGCAACCTGCAACAGTGTCCATACTAATACATCAACCCAGTCAATAGTATAAATGATATCAACAGGAATCAACCAACATCATATAATCTTAAGAATCAATTAATAATAGATAAATCCAGAGATTATTCAATAACAGATAATCTCGAGGAAATAACCAATATCAAATAATCTCAATAAATCAACCAATATCATATAATCTCAATGAATCAATCCATACTAGATAATATCAATGAATCAATTAATATGGATAAATAATTAGTGCAACGAATAGAATGAGATGCAATGCACTATGCAAGTGGTTCAATGCATGTCCACATCATGTACACGCCTGTGGGCATCTATATCACCAATCAGGACCTATGGGGACTCACGAGATCCATATACTTATACATTTCTAGAACCCCTAGAACGAGCATCGAGCTGTCCTAATTAATGTGTTAGACCTCCGGTAAGAGCCTCAGACTGTCTATCCATAATCTGGACCTCCAGATACGAAACTCAGCCTGTCCATCCAATTTGTTTTCCATAGTTCACAAAATATAGTCTAAGTCTCATATTCAATTATTTCAAGCGAGCAATTATTATGTACATGTCATGGGAATATCACAGTTTTAGATTTCAAACCAACAATATAGGCCTCTCATGGGCATTCCTTTTTAAGAATATATTTTATTCATCAATCTTAGCCCCCTGGGCACCACAATTTCTTTGATTATAATATTATAGACAATTCATCAAGGAAATTTCACCAACAAATAAACTATTAATTCCCATAACATTACCAAGGTATCATTTTTAACTACATGATTCAAGTCAAACAATTCATAGACCAACACAAGTATGTACATAAGATTCAACAATTTCATCAAGTTTTCATATTAATTTCACTTGTTCGTTTTAGACCCAATATACATTGTGTTAACCTCGAAATATCCATTCTTCCTCAAATCACAAACAATTAGCAAGCAATCATTAACCATTTATGGAAAAACCATATAGACCTCAATTTTCTTTATATTTCGAAGAACCAATTCACTCATGCGCTTTTTCCTTTTAAAAAGCCTCCAAACGTACACAATCTATTCAACATTCACTATTTTAAAATTTATTCAAAAACTAACCTCGGGTCAATGAGGTCAAAACTGAAATTTTATTGCCAAAATATATTGCTCGATACTTGGGGAGTTTAAATATCAAGTTTGGTTCAAACCCAACTCAATTCATGGTTCAAATTAATGAAATAGTGTTTTTGAGTTCATGATTTTTTTTTTCATTTTAGTCATTGAAAGTTATTATTTCTTAGTTAAATTCATGTTTAAAAGCAAGAATTAGTGTTAGAAATCAGTATCCTATAGGTTGGACTTGAAATCCCTCTTTGATATTGCCAAAATATGAGAAAATCTCCCTTGATTTGTGAAAAGATGAAAAATTCGGTGAAATTAAACAATCCCAAATTTATACTAGCGGTGATAGATTTATTGAACCAAGCGTTGATTTATTGACTTGACTATTTGACCGATAAATCATTCATCTGCAGCAAACTTAACACAACAAAAACCACCAACAAATTTTGACTTAGAATAGATCCTCGGGGTTCGTTCAAAACTCGTGCACACAAACCTAATATACAAATATACTAATTCAAAGTTTTTGACTCAAGAAATTATCAAAACACACGTACGAGGTCTCCTTGACCCGATACTCGCTAAGGTTTCACTTTTAACTAAAACCACCAAAAAGAAAAAAATGTTACCGGAACTTGTGAAAAATAAAAGAGACCTCATTCTAGATTACATTCCACCTTTTGAATCTAATGGAATCATCAGATTTTCAATCCGAGCACTATAAGTCAAAATATTGAGCAAAGTCAATCATTTTACTTGAAACTCAACTTTAACCCGTCAAATCACTCAAAATCGCCACGAATGAGCTAAAACTGAAAACGATGGTCCAACTAGAATAAACTCAACATTTCAAAGCCGATGGAACTAAAGAATTTTCATTTTGAGGTCACTCTAGATGACCCCTTTAGTTCCTTATTTTGCACTTTGAAGTTCTAAACTCAAAATTCTCAAAAACTCACATCAAATCTCATCCCATTCTCGAACCAACCATGGAACCACACTTAGTAAGACATAATACAATTACCGGAGGCTCAAAACAGTCAAAAAATATTAAAATAACATTGAAGGTTATTTCAACAGAAAAAACAACTCATACTATAATATCCATATCGTAGATATTTTTTAACTCATATATACATCTGCTTTGGAGATATGTAAAATATAATTTTATCAATAATGTTATGTCTAATCTCCTTTGTTAGAAGATAATGACTAAGGATCATTAAGGAGGTCGTTTGAAAAGCTATCATGAGAATTAAATATAATGTAATTGAGTGTAATTATATAATTTGTCTTGTTTGGTCGGTCAGATAATTACTTGATTAGTTGATAATTGGGTGTAATTGGCAAGTAATTATACTCTCCAATTATCAAGTGGGAGTTGTAAATTACTGGTAATTACATTGTTTAATTACAAAGTTAATTTTTATTTCTTCTTTTTATTTTTTTTTATTTTTTTATTTTTATTTTTTATTATTTTAATATTTTAAAAAAGTATATTTTTTATTTTAGATTTTTTATATTTCATTTCCTTATTTCTCATTTCCTAACTTTTACTTCTTTAATTTCATGCCATTCTTCATATTATTTATTTTTTCATTTAGCATAATTTTATCAATATTCTAATTTTTAAATTGAAGTAGAATTCATTGTTGAATAAGGTTATAGACATATATTTTTTTTTCTGAATTATACTTATGTACGTTATGTTAAAGTTTGACATAAGATCATGTTTTATGTTAAATATTTTTTTTAATGTTAGGATTATGTTATATTCTCTAATATGATATCGAGAAATATAAATCATTTCTAGACTTACATGTCAAGGTCTAACCAAGATGGTTCAAGTCATGTATGACCTCAATGCACCAAACACGACCTTAAAGTACTTACATGGGTGCCGGTTGAAGCAATCTCAAGTTTGAAAGATAACTTAGAAGATGATTGAAGACTTGAGAGGCTTATTTGAAGAGACCCCAAACTTGAGAGGTCATTTAGACATATTTGCTCACTTTTTGATTCAATTATAATTATTAAAAGTAGAGTAGTATAAATACATTATATTCAATTTTTCCACTTAGTTTTGGATGATTTGATACTTTAATCAAATTGAGTATAGCTTTAGAGGGTGGAATCTCAACTTAGATTAGCTTGAGTGTAGTGCTTGTTAATCATTAGTGAGTGCATCCTCCGATTATCGAGTGTAGAATATCTAGGAGTAGGTGTATGTCTTAGTTGTTCAAATACTATCCATTTTAATAAATCACCGAGTTGCACTTTCTTGGGTGTATCATCCGTGTCGATTCGTTGTTTGATTATCGAATTTGTTATTGGTTAATTAATTTGATTAGGAATTGAAGTTGAATTCCTTCAGTTCTTCTTAGATAGGTTGATTAGCTTTGAATTTACATATTTTTATTTTTCGTAATTTTATTTATCGATACAAATATAGGTCTCTCATATCTAGGATTGTATCATTTGGTACCAGTGCCTATGCTGATAGTTTGCTCCATTAGATTACAATCTTAGGGTCATAAACTCAAAATTCACAAAAAAAAAAAAAATCAAAAATCACAAAAAATTCTTATATCCGACCGAACTTAGTGTGTGTTCTTTGATTTTGAATACTAGGAATTGATCTCTTAGTATTTCGGGTTATAGATCTCAAATTTGAATTGATTCTGGGTTGATTTGCATTTTCTACCATTAAAGGCCATTAAAGCTTTTGGTGAATTGAAAATTGGAGTTTATTTAATTCTTAAGAGTTACTTGGAATTGATTCCCATATTATAAGGAACTTAAGTCTAAAATCTCATCGAAATCAGAGTGGATTTGAGTGAGTTATAGATTTTGGATTTGCTTATTCATAGTTCTTTAGTTTTTAGAATTTTGGTCTTCAAATTGAGGTTTAATATGTTGAATTCTAGGCTCCGAAGGTATTGGGGATTATTTACCATAGTAAGAGGAGCTTGAGGTTCAATTTTGAGAAGAATTGGTGGAGAGTTGATTGGGGTTCAATTTTTGGGTGTTCATAGTTCATCAATGGTAAAATCCGAAATTTGATCTTTAATTGTGACTTGTGATATTGAATTCTGGGCCTCTAAGTTGTGGGGAAGTTAATCTCATATCCATATCTTGGGGAGTTTGTAATTCAAATTTGAGGAAATTTGGAGAAGTTTTAATTAGGGTCATTTTTTGGGTTGTTCATCCTTAGATCCAAAATTTTTGGCTTCAATTTGGTGTTGGTTGTGTTGATTTCAAGAACTCCTAAGGTTTTGAAATGTGTTTATCATAGTTCAAGGAGTTTGGGAACCGATTTTGGTGTCAATTGAGTGAGAATTTAAAAAGATCTAGTTTGACGATCACCATTGTTCTTGGTGTTCTTCATAACTTGAAGGAGGTTAGAAGTGTGTTTCTATTCAATGCTCGAATTGGTATTCAAAATTATAAGGAATTAATCTCTATCACTCTAGGAGCATGGGGTTTAAATTTGGTATAATTCCAAGCTCATTTGAGTGAGACTAGATTTTTTAAATTCATCAAATGTTCTTGGTGTTCTTTAACTTGTTCTTGTGAAGAAGATGAATTTCAAGTGCCTTTGATACACCTTGCTAAAGTCAAGTTGAAATTTAGTGTTTTGGACTTGATGATTTTCTAATTCAAGGTAAAGGTGAAAAAAGTTGGAATTACAAGAGAAAACCTAAGCCAAAAGGAACTCGACTAGGCAGTCCATTTTCCTAGTGACAACTTGCCACCTTCAGCCCTTGACGAGCCGTCATAATGATGAAGAGCCATCATAAGGATGACGATCCATCAATCCTTTCTAGCCTAAGTCATCACCAAGTCCACTTGAAGGTAGTAGCAATTCCCTATAACGACTATCTACCTTAGCCTCTTGACCAATCATGAAACAAGTGATGAGTTGTCACTTTTAAGTGACAAGACATCAGGCCAAAAAAGAGTTGAGGTAGTGTGTTATTTGGATGATAACTTCCCCTACCTTTAGACTTGACGAGTCATCACTCTCACTTTAATTGAAGTCGTTAGACACACCATGATTTGGATAGTTTCAAGACCTTTTAACGAGCTCAACTTGATGAGCCATCATTGGAGAGACGAGCCGTCCTCTTTGGGATAAGTTTGATTAAACTTTCTAAGGTTGGTGATGACTTGGGCTAGCCAACCTTGGAATCTAGTTTCCTCATCTCATTCTCATCTATTCTCAATTAGTATTCAATTAGTATTCATGCATCCTAAATAATACTAGGCTACTTTTAAAGACACTCTCTCCGGTAGCTTCTTTGAGTCTGTTTTATTTTGTGCTATTTCTTCAAGCTTTTATTTCTTTATATTTTCATGGAAATTTCTTGGCTCAAGTATGTTCGAATCAATTTTTTTTTTTGGATTTTGAGAGTCATAAAGATCCATTCTACATACGAAATCGATAACCTTAAATTGAGGTGAATGGATATAGTATTTGAACACCTTTGAGAGAAGCTCCATATAAGTAAGGTGAGTGCACACACAAAGAGTGACATGAGGAACTTTTATTACTAGTTCATTTTATAGGTACTCATAAGAAACCAACATGAAATGTCTTCCATAACTTTGGATTAGGATAATAACTACATGAGTGAGCTTGAAAGCTATGATGGAAACTATGGATATGACGACAATGCCTATTGGTATGGAGATGAGCAATATGGGGACTATGAAGTCTATTATGGTGAGTTTTCTAATGATATGAGTTGCTACCCGGGAGTGAAGGTAAATTAGAGGAGTTTGAAAGCTCCTACGAAGTTGATGATGGAGTACAGGGGCAAGGATATGACTATGGTAGTGTAATGACCCTCATAGTTATTTATGAGAATTATGAGATGTTTGTATTCTAAAGCTTTCCAGTAGCTTCCCCAAGTCATTTATGTCTTGCTGGGATTGATTTTTTGGTATCCTTGACAGCTCGGTGGAGATTTATCTCACTTTGCCTATTTTAGAGCCTAAAACTAAGTACTCTTTGACTTTAGTCAACTTTCCTTCAAGACAATCTCGAAATTAAAATCCAACAGTTCCATTAGCTCTAGAATGCCGATTAAATTCTAGGTGGACCTTAAGTTCGCGTTTGGGTTTTTAGTTTGGAGTTTGTGCTAAATTGTGGATTTTTATTTCATTTAAGGCCTAATTTGGAGCTTGAGTGGTCTTTTGGTGTTTGGAGTGTTGGAATAGAATTCTAATACTTTTATTAGCTCCAAAATAGTGATTTTAGGCTAGTAGAAGTGTTGGTTTATTTCTCAGAGTATCCAGCATAACTTTGAGTAGCTTGGTGTATTAGTGCGAATTCGGTATTTTTTTGTTTTAGGGGTCAATTTGCTTAAACGACCTTGGTTGGTCATTTTGATGATTCTATTGGATCCGAAATATCATTTCCATGTTGTGTACATATTTGGTGTGTTGAAATTGGACTCGAAATACTTATTCTAGACCCTCAGAAATTTTTCTTTTCTATTGTTGTGAAATTGCAGGCACAGACCTCCTCGATGATGGGTTGGGTCACACCTATGAGGTCACCCCAGCAGCCTTCGCACCTGCGTACAAGGTCTCGCACTGACGAGTTTTCCCCATCGATCTTAATATCGCCCTAGCGACCTCATGTATAGCCACAACAAAAATTTCAGATAGTATAAATAAATAACCCTATTTTGTTTCAGTTCATTCCACTGAAAACCCTTCATCTTTCTCTTAATTCTAGCATCAATTTGTGTGGGAACCTCATAAAAAATTGGAGGAAAGGTTCTCAAAGACTCCCCTCGTTTTTCCCCATCCTTGGAAAGTTCTCTTTCTCTTTTATATTCATGGGAATGGAGTCTTCCTACATTAATGACTCTAATTGAGAAAACCTGAATTCTTGGATTAATTCAGATATTATTGGATAACCTATTGTCCCTTTGAGTTTATTTCACTTTGTAGTGTAGATACTTCATCGAATTTCCTCTTTTAATTTTGTAAAGCATGAACCTTTGACCCTTTGTAATCAAATCGGTACGGGGCTGTTTTGAGGCCCTTCTCCCACTTGAATTGTGCTCATTTTTTAGGCAGGAAAAGTTTAATTTTGATATCGGTGAGCTGGGCCCGCAGGCCTGATTTTAGACCCAATTCAAAACATAGTATAAATTATATCTTAGACTCTTATTGATCCCTGGATTATTATTTCATAAGTTTCAGAGTCATTGAAGACTGTTTGCTATCAATCGGGTTAATATTTGAGATTTGCCGTACTTTGTTTGTCGCACGACACATAGACTCCGTGGGGCTATCTCTGGGCATATAACTTTGATAATGTACTAAATAGCATCTGTGGTTTGGGTTTTTAGATTTTTACCATGTACTTGGACCGCTTCTTTGTTCCATCCCCCATTTGTTCCCTCTATTGGCGTTCGGTGTAATACGATGTGTGTGACTTAGAATTAGCCTTGTGATAGCTTTAGAGTGACTTTGGAAGTAGTAGAACGTTGATGCATGGGTTAGTTTTGGGTTTTGCCCTCAGGATTGAGATTTTTTATTGTGTTGCTAGATGTAGATTAGTTGTTCCTTTGTAGGGCATATGTTGGCTATAGTATAGATGTATTGAAGTGTTGTACATTCATTCTATGAGAGATTGAGCCACAAGTTATGTTTTGAGAGTGCATTGGGGTTGGGGCCCATATCACCACTTGATTTTAATGACGTGTAGGCTAGATACTAATAATCAGGATAAAATAGATAATGACATAACATATGATACCTTGAAATGTTATGATAATAATATAAGTTAAAGGAGCTTTTAACCATTTTAGACTCGACAATGTACCTAGCACCCTATATTACTATTTTTAACTTATTTTATTCCAGACCTCACACCCTATCACTGAGAAATATCATTTGACTAATTAATACTGGGACTTGAGTCCGACTACGTTCAACAACGAGTACAGCCGCTGGCACCTGAGTCTGTCGTTGTACGGAAGTGAGTACAAATTTTTGACACTCATCACACCTATTGGTTTAGAGACTTTGATGATACTTTTTCCCTTGAGGATGTTGGTGATACCACTATATTGAGGCGTTGGATATCATGACTTCGCGAGATTATGACTTGATGATACTATTGTTATGAGGCATTAGATGTAAGACAGTGAGACCTTTGAGGCTATGTGACTTGGGGATGTGAGATTATGATAATGTTAGAAATTGTACGTGGTGGGCATACCTCCATGGACCTTGTCTTTGAGTTACTGTGGCCGGAGGAGGGGTATAGAATGGAGCACGGTTATATGAGAATTAGGATTAGCCTTCTATAGATCCTGCTTGCTGGGCCTATGGGTACCGGAGGAGGAACGTACACAAGAATTGTTACTTCATGGAGTGTATTTACTTTTCGGCACTTGTTTTCTTCAGTGTACCCCTGATCCTATGGGAGGCCTACGTGTACGGGGGTTTTCTGTGTATGCTGCCATTCTTGTGGGGGGGATTTGGTAGTGTTAATTTGGTTTCTGTATTTACTGATCAATTATCATTACTGTATAAATGTAAGACTGCCTTACTATGTGGGATATTTGTGTGAGACATCATTTGACTATTCATTCTATTCTTACTTGAGATTACTAGTATACCGTCCATGTTCTATCCTTTTCTATTTATCTATCTCTTTGATTAAGTCCTATTGTTGTTTATATATATCGTTGTAAGGATTTCCAAGTACGTTCTCTTCTTTTGCCTGAGATCATGTTTTGATGTGTAGCCAACGAAGACATGTCTATCTGTTTACTTGATTCTTATTTGAGTAGCTAGCTTCCATGTTGTACTATTTGCTTTTATGACCTTACTTTCTTGCATGATATTATTTACCGCTTGTATGATTGTCATGTTCCTAGAGGGCCCTCAAAGGCTACTGGGTATGGGTTACTTCAATGACTTGTACTCATATTACACTTGTTCCTATGGTGCAGACCGGAGTACTAGCGCTCAACGTTGATTTACAGATTGTTGTTCTTGCTTACTTACTGTTGCTTTCATAGATACAGGGTGAGCTTGACGTCCAACTGTCCCTTCTCTCTCTTCTAGTAGGACTTGTCTTATTTTTACTTTCAGAGACATATTTATATTAAATTTACACTGATACCGGGTATTGGGAGTTTATTAATTCTTTTATTATATTTCACTATATTTTTTATATCCCCGTTCCCTTATACCTTGTTATTGTACTTGTGCATTCCACAAGTAGATGGTAGACCCCTACTTCAACTTTAGGCTACAGGGTTGGTTCTCTTACTGGTAGGATAGTAGGTGCCATCATGATCCAAGAAATCGTGTTGTGACAGGTAGATAAAAGGAAAGTCCTCACACTTTACTATATGGTTTTGAGGACAATGTATGGTACCACATCATGGATCTTATGCAACATCAGAGGATTGTAGGGGTGTGATGAGGAGTAGTGAGGCAGACATGTGCTCCTTCTTACACACATCAAAAAGTTATAGAGGTTTGTGTGACTTCGAAGAGACAAGGGTATATGGGATCTAGGAGAAAGTCAGAAGGTATAAGGAGATCATTTTCAATGCCTAGGGAGATAGGTAGATTAGAGATAAGAAGGGGAGGTGAAGTGAGAAGAGATTATCCTTTGCACAATCATAACCAAACCCAAACCTACCTAAATCCCACCTTCTAAATACAAGACTATCCGACCAATGTAAACCAAGTTCATTTCCCATACCCTCCACAACCAAACCAACCACCACATAGGTATCATTCCTTTCCGGAAATCCAATCCTTGACCCATGAAACTTCACAAAGTAGCTCACATGAATCTTGGCATGTAACCTCCCAACCACCTTGCCAACAAATTATTCCAAACTTTTCATGAAGCCCAATACCACAATCCTATCTTTGAAGACATAGATGATGAGGATGACATGGGTATGAAGTCTTTGGTTCTCAACATCCTGGTAGAGGTAGTCTTAAAAGGCCTCATTCGCCTACTCCTTTCATTTTGCAATACTGCAAATTTCATGGTAAAGGACACAAGGCAAAACATGTCCACAAGGGAGACCTCATGGGATAGAACTTATACTTAGAATGATGAGACATTTGAGTTGAAGAGCCAAAGAGTGATCATGTTGATGAAGGCTCAAAGAAAGAATTGGGGAAATTAGAGGTTGATATGAATCTTTCTTGTGAGTTGGGAACGGTTATGAAAGATCTCTATCAGTTTGATTCCAACATATTCCATGCAAGATGTAAGGTGTTAGAGCGTGTATGTTCCTTGGTCATTGATAATAGGATCAGTGTGAATGTTATTAGTTGCTTCTTAGTGGAAAGTTTGAAACTCAACACTCAACATCACCTCAATCCTTACAAGCTCCAATAATGCCCTTGGCTCAGTAATAGTTGTGAGGTTGAAGTGACCAAGCAAGTGGTTGTGAAATTTTGCATTGGTAGGTAACAAGATGAGATGTTATGTGTTGTGTTACCAATACGATCTTGTCATGTGGTTCTTGGTAGACCATAACTAGTTGAGAGGGATGCTAGTAGTAATAAAAGGACCAACAAGTACACCCTTGTGTGTGACTGATGAAAGCATGTTCTTACATCATTGTCACCCTCTCAAGTGAAAGGAGATTTTGATGTCATGAGGAAATTCTGAAAGAAATAAAAGGAGAAGGAAAAAAAGAGTCACTCCTTATGCAAAGGAGTAGAGCCATGGTTTAAAATCATGATTTGTTGGTAGAGGAGGGACCCAACAACCCTAGGGACCACTTTATGTGCACTAACTAAGGAACTAACACTTTTCCTAATTCTAATCTTTTTCTTTTGCAGGGTTGTCAAGAGTTGAATTTCAAAGATAAAACCTAAGAGAATCTTCTCCAACATGGAATGAAAAGTCAAATGGGGATCTTGTGTAAGGAATCTCGATTTGAGGAAAGTGAATAAAGGTAAACTCAAGGGAGTAATAATGACCAACTCTTATTGGTTGATAAGTGCTTGACGTGGAAGGGTAAAACCAATTGCTCTATGATTTTATTGGAGGAGTCACCTACCGAGGAAACTCCTAAGAAGAAAAAAATGGACCAATCTACTTGTCCCATTAGCAATGCAAGAAATTGAAGGGTCCAACAAGGCATTCATGGAGGTAAACACATAAGAATCCAATCTCAACGTATGTACCTACCCCCTTTTATTAGTGATGGCCTATTGTGTCTTGATGACATATTTCACATTGTGATGAGACTCTTAAAACTATGTGGTTATATGAATCACCATGTTGCTATTGATTCCATACAAATTTCCTTATTTGTTCATGACGTGCATGATGTGGATAGTATCCAAAATATGGATGCCAAATTTATTGATAAGGTGATGAGTCCATGGGTGCATGTCATAACCATTTCTTATTTCTTACTCGTCGTCACACTCTTGTGGATAGATAAGTTGAGGCTTTAGAGTGAACTCTTGAAGTGAATGTAATGAGTGTATTCCTTTACTATTTATTTGCTTATGATAACTTATTGCAACATTTGATGATGTATGTTGTTTGGAGATTCTAGGATTTTGGAATCCTCTTACCACACTTATGTGGGTAGGAAGGGTAAGTATATATGTTGGATTCTCGAATTAAGAGTAGATGTCTTGTGTAGAGGAAACCCAAGCCGCTAGAAAGGATTTATGCCTTTGAGTAATCCTAGTACATGTAAGACCATTATTCTTTCTACTAATAAGAATCTTTTAATGGATTTTCTTTGGTGGGGGGGGGGAATGAGGTGATTTTTGTGGATATCCAAAGCTTAAATTCCCTTATCTATTTCTCAAGTGATAATTTCTACTTGATCATTCTTAGTTACTTGGCATGTGAGTTTGTCATGAATGGGTTTAAGTTCATTTTTCTATTCCTCTAATACTTTTTGGCATACAATGATATTATGCTTGTTGATATTTATTCACTGTATGTGATAATTGAGATGTTTTGAGTGTGCCTACAAGTTGTTGGCTCATTCATTATGCTTATTACTTATTATGGCATATTTTGTGCTTGCTTATGTTACCTCATAGCATTGGGTCATGTCCATGCATATGTATTGGTTTCATGTTATAGAGGTACAACTTTGTTAGATTTGATTGATGACAATACTCCAAGGGAATGGTACTTGTACCATTTTGACCCTGAAACCCATTGTGAGTATGTTATTTGTGTTTGGAGTTGGACTTACCTTTTTGAAGTGTGGGTTGTCCAAGTAAACCAAGTTGTTCCATTTTGTTGAATTCCTTGACGATTTTGTTAACTTGGTTGGTTTTTGAATGTCTCCTACAAACTTTACACCTTGGTCCTTCTTTTTTGCTATTGGGGTTTATTGGTTGTCCATTGCGTTGGATTTTCTTGGTTGTGACATTGTTCATACTAACCCTTGTTTTAACCCGCATACAATGAGGAAAGTTGGGTGTGTTTTATGCTTTGTCTTGTAGGTGTTCCCTTGGATTCGAGGACTAATCCTTTCCAAGAAGTAGAGGATGATATGATACCGGGAAACACCAATCATTCTAAACTTATATGTAAAGGCCTAACCGAGAGGGTTCAAGTCATTCATGGTTTCAAGGCACCAAACACGACCTTGAAGTACATATATGGGTATCAATTGAATCAATCTCAAGTTTGAAAGATAGCTTGGAAGATGACTGAAGACTCGAGAAACTTATTTGAAGAGAGCCCAAACTTGAGGGGTCATTTGACTTATTGAGTCACCTTTAGGCTCAATTATAATTATTGAAAGTTGATTAGTATAAATACCTTCTCTTTCAATTTTTCACTTAGTTTCGATGATTTGGCATTTTAATCAAATTGAATGTAGCTTTAGAGGATGGAACCCCAGTTTAGATTAGGTTGAGTATAGTGCTTATTAATTGTTAGTGGGTGAATCCTTCGATTATCGAATGTAGAATATCTAGGAGTAGGTGTATCTCTTAGTTTTTTGAAAGCTATCCATTTTAGTCAATTATAGAGTTACATTTTGGTGGGTGTATCATTAGTGTTGATTCTTTGTTTAATATCCAATTTGTTGTTGGTTAATTGATTCTATTAGGAATCAACGGTTGATTCCTTCGACTCTTCGTAGATACGTTGATTAACTTTGAATTCACATATCTTTATTTTTCGTATTTCATTTATTGATACGAATCCAGATCCCTCGTATCTAGGGATCGTATCATTCTCGATTATATTTTATTATTTTAGTAGCATTGACTTAATATTTTATGTTGCAAGCAATTCATTTTTCTATAATTGGTAAATTATCTTTTTGTCAAATATTTTAATAATTTATA
>JBDJHY010222116.1:0-11188 GCA_039654485.1 Withania somnifera | reverse complement strand
GGTAAATAAGCTGAGGGTTTGCTACGATGAGATGAATCACCTCAGGGAAGAGAACGCTAAATTATTATAGAAGGTTGAAAACCTACGGGGGGATATTCGTACGCTTGTGGGCAACACTAAGAGGTCAGTTGATTATTGGAAGGCTAAAGAAACTCATCACCAGTGGACTTTGACCATCGAGAGGCCGTGCTGAGTCGCCTCCGAGATCAAGTACGTGAGTATGAGAAGCTAGTATTCATTGAAGAAGGATTGCGTACCTTAAATGAGGTGGAAGAGCGAGTTATCGAGCTGACCACCATCTTTGCCAGTATAGCCACGATGTACGGAGAAGGGTCCCCTTGCTATAAAAAGAATAGGATCATTCTGGAGCACACCCTGGCTATGTATAAAGACGTGAAGAAGTGGCCTCAGCATTTCCGTCTTAACTTTTAAGCCAGTTCAAGCCAACAAAACCCTCCTTAAGCTGCCCCCTCGAGGATCATACCTGCGCTGGATGTGCCGAGTCATAGTAGAACAACTCAGTCCCAACGAGGTCATCGGAGTTAGGATAGTTCTCTTTACAAGGTAGAAATATTTTTATGTAAATTTTTGTACAACTTTAAACAAAATGACTTTGTCTTACATACTCATGCTATACTATATTCATGTTTCCATTTCATGTTAGTGCCTTACTTTTATGTATCTGCCCTTAGCAGTGGTTATGCGACACTTGGCAAAATTAAACTACCTTTGACGAGGTCGATTTACTTTTTCATATTGCAGCGCCCTGCTGAAGTGATCTCTCTTTGACGAGGTCGATTTAATTTTTTATATTATTGTGCTCTACCAAACCGGTCTTTCTTTGATGAGGTTGATTTACTTTTTTATATTGAGGCACTCTGCTGAATGGATCTCTCTTTGACAAGGTCGATTTAATTTTTTATATTGCAGCGCTCTGCCGAACTAATTTCTCTTTGACGAGGTCAATTTACTTTTTCATATTGTGGCACTCTAGCGAACCGATATCTCTTTAACAAGGTCGATTTATAATTTACGGCATTCTTCCAAATTGAGCTCTTATGTATAAGGTTGATTTAATGCATAATGAACGGTACTTAGCCAAAATGATCTCAAAGTGGTCCCCGAGGTGGATTTAATTATGGGTTCGAGGCTCTTTTGGCCAAAATGATCTCAGGGTTGTCCCTGAGGTTCATGACTTGCGGTGTTATGGTTGAACCAATCTCGAGGTGGTCCCCAAGTTTAACTCGGTTTTAATTTGTATGGCCTTCTTTAGGCTGGGGTTTTCCCCATGCTTTTTATTCCAGCTAATAACATCCATAAGCACTTAGAGGTAATAAAGTATGATCATAAGAAGTAGACATAATTGTAATCACAAGAAAGTGTAAATATAATTGATAAAATTTTCATAAATTACTTATATGCCAGGATCTGGGTACTTCAGTATCATCTAGTCTTGCCAATTTGTAGCTGCCTAAGCTGGAAGCCTCGATTACCTGATAAGGGCATTCCCAGTTTTCCTCAAGAGTTCCTGTCTTTTCAGCTCGGCTGGCTTCGTTTTGTCTTAGGACTAGCTGACCTGGGCTGAATTGGGTATTTTTTACCCTATCATTATAGTATTTGGCCATAACTTATTTGTATCTTGCCTCGGAATAGCTTCAATTTTTCTTCTCCTCCAGGAGGTCAAGGTTCCACCTGAGCTCTTCTTTGTTTTCTTGTTGAACATAGTGTAAAGACCTCGGGCTGGGCATCCCTATCTCGGTCGGGATCACTGCTCCGTTCCATACATAAGGATGAATGGGGTTTCCCTATTATGTGTTCTTGGGATTGTCCTATATGCCAATAGGACATTAGGTAGGTTTTCTACCTAATCTTCCTTAGCCTTGTTTTCAACCCGTATAGCAGTGACCTCAACTTGCCCATTCTCCTAAGGGTTTTCCACCGAGGTGAATTGTTGAGTGATTTTTGTCTCTTCACACCATGATTTGAATGGGTTGTCTATAAATTGCTTCCCGTTGTCCAAGATGATTTTCTTTGGAATCCCAAACCAGCAAATGATATTTTTCCATACGAAGTTCAGAATCTTTTTTCCATAAGTGTTCTGCCTCTACCTATTTAATGAAGTAGTCTATGGAACCACTAGAAACTTCACTCTTCCTGGAGGTTCAAGAAATGGTCCCATGATGTCAACTCCCCATTGGGCAAAAGGCTAGGCACTCTGCACTAAGATTAATTCCATCTAAGGCGTCTGAGCTATTGGAGCATGGAATTGGCACTTCAGACACTTTTGGATGAAGTAATGTGTCTCCTGTAATAAAGTAGGCTAGTAATAGCCCCATCTCAGGATATTTTTTGTCAATCCCCTTGCACATAATTTGCTACCACATGAGCCCTCGCGGATTTCCCGTATTATGTTATTGGTATGAACTGCACCACACACCTTAGCAAAGGCTATAAAAAGGACCTCTTATAAAGGATTCCATTTTCCAACACATACTTGGGTGCTTTGAGCAGGAGTTTTCTCGCCTTAGCTGGGTTTGGCGGGGTTTCCCCTGAGGTACGGTATTTTACTATTGGGGTCATCCAGTTGTCATCCACCTCCTCCACCATAGAGACTTTGATCTCGTGTATACTTGGGAGGTGAACCTCTTTAATTAATATCTGATAACCCGACTCCGTTTTTATGGAATACGCCAATTTGATGAGTGTATTGGCTCTGGTATTTTCTCCTCTGAGAAATTTTGGTTACTTGGAAATAAGAGAATCCTCTTTGTAACCCTTCACTAATTTAAGGTATTTCTTCAACTGGGTATCCTTGGTATCATATGCACCTTTCACTTGATTAACCATAATTTGGGAATCACTGAAGACAAAGAGTGACCTTATCTTTATTTTCTGAGTTAGGCACAATCCAGTTATCAGTGCTTCATACTTCGCCGTGTTGTTTGTTGTTTTAAAAGTAAAACACAAAGCGTATAACATCTCAGTTCCCTCATGATTTTTGAAGAGGATTCCAGCCTCGCTACCATCTTCACTGGAGCTCTACCTACATGTATGATGAAAGTATCCCTGGGTGCCTCAGGTTCCTTGTCTACCTCGACTCCCTGCATGGGAGGTTCTATCGCCTCTAAGGTAGATTGATGCATTTCTACCAATAAATTCGCAAGATCTTAGCCTTTTATGGCTTTTCGAGGTCGAAAATCAATTTCATGTTCCTCGACCTCGACTGGCCACTTCATCAGCAATCCTGATGCTTCTGGCTTTAGTAGTACCTGCTTCAGGGGTACATCTTCTAGCATACAAATGGGGTGTGCTTGGAAGTAGGGATAAAGTCATTGAGCTGCTGTTATCAGTTCTAGCACCATCTTCTCGATGGGCAAGTATCTCGTTTCAGCTCAATGCAGAGCTCGATTGATAAAGTAGACTGGCTTTTGGGGCGCTGACTGCTTCACCTGCTACCGTCAGGTATAGGTATAAGGTTTCTCCTGGCTTTGGTATAACTAGTGCAGGCAACGTTGTCAGATGTCATTTTAGGTCCTCAAAGGCCTTTTAACATTCGTCTGTCCACTGGAAATTCTTGACATTTTTTAGGATGCGAAAGAAGTGAAATTACTTTTCAGCTGATTTGGTATAACTAGGAACCCCGTCAATTTTTGCACGTCCTTCAAGCACTTTGATGATTTCATCTTAGCCGCAACTCTTACCTGGAAGGATTTACACTAAGTCCCTTCTTGGATATAACGTATCCTAAGAACTTCTTTGAGTTGACCCCAAAATTACACTTCTCTGGATTAAGCTTCAGCCCTATATGCCTCAGGAGTTAAACGATCTCTGTTAAGTCTTTTAAGCTCATGCCCAGGACCTTGATTTTCACGACTAAGTCATTCACATAGACTTCTACCACACTGCCGTTTGTTTTTTGAACACTTTGTCCACTAACCTTTGGTATGTGGCTCCAGCATTCTTCAAACCAAAAGGCGTCTTTTTGTAGTCAAATGTTCCCAGTCTGTAATGAAGGAAGTCTTGGTAGTATCCACCTTGTCCATGAGCATTTGGTGGTAGCCTTTATATAGGTCTAAGAAGCTCCAGAGCTCGTACCCTAAGACAACTTCTACCTTCTGGTCGATGAATGGCAAGGGGTAGTAATCCTTGGGGCAATACTTATTCAAATTGATGTAGTCTACATACATTCTCCATCCTTCCCCTACCTTCTTTACCATAACCTGATTGGCGACCCAGGTCAGATACTTGACCTCAAAGATGATATCAGCAGCCACTAATTATGCAACTTCAGCTCGGTTTACCTGATTTCTTTTAGGTGAAAATTTCCTTTTTTTTTTACTGCACAGGCTTTATTCATGGATCCACATTTAACCTGTGGATCGTCACTTTAGGTGGTACACTTGTCATGTCCAAAGGGGACCAGGAGAATATGTCCTTAAACTCTTGGAGTAAGGATATGATCCCATGATAGAGGGTTGAGTTCCGTGATTAACCCCACCTTGGCTATTTTTTCAGGAAAATCAGGGTCTAATACGACCTTCAATACTTCATCATCTGCTTCTACAGATAGGATGATAGGATTCTCTACTAGGGCGGAGGAAAAGTGAGCGGTAATTTCTATTTGTTCACCTCAGGCGCTTTTTTTAGCACAATTCTCATGCACTTTTGTAAAAGTTATTGGTCGCCTCAGACAGAGGTTATCCCATGCTCAGTAGAAAACTTCATCAAGAGGTGGTATGATGAAAAAACCTCCTTGGGTGGTGTTAGCCAATCCCATCCTAGAATAACATTTTATGGAGATGGTGCATTGATTACATAGAAGTCGACCATCATGGTTTTCTGCCTGGGGTAGTCCCCTACAGTCACCGGTAACCAGATGGTTCCTTCAGGCATCACCTCTCCCTGAGTAAAAGTCTGAAGCGATTGGCTGGTTTGCCACAACTACTTCGATCAATTCTAAGTTGATCAAAGCATGCTGAGAAGATGATGCTAACAGCAACACCATTATCCACATATACTCGATGCACTGTTTTGTTTTCCAGGATCATTTTTATCACCAAGGCATCAACATAAGACATCGCTCCTGGGACGACGTCTTTTTTAGAAAAAGTGATGACTTCTCCTGACTTGAATTATTTATGGCGAGGTTCCTCCAGGGGTACCCTTCCGCCTCTTCCTTCAGAGCAGCTTGCGACATCACATCTGGGGGCCCACTGAAGATTGTATGTATTACCCCCGTGACATTATTGTTTTTGTTCTGAGGAGGGGGTAAAGCTGGTGCAGGGGCTCCATTTCCATACTACTAGATGGGGCCAACAGGAAAGTTATTTGGATTGAAATAACTGCTCTAACCTGAGTATCCCTGAGCGGGGTACTGGGAATATTGGTACTAAGGAGTCTCCCACCTTCTATAGTGCTGGCAACGACCTCAGCCACTCGAGTTGAATCCTCGCCCTCCATAGGGTTGATAGATTCCTCGGCTGCCTCATCCATGACCTCGCGAAGAACTTATGGCAGCAGCTGTGGACTATACCAGCACACCTCATTTGACGCACTCGTCGATATCTTTGATGAGATCCTTGCACGTCTCAGTCTCTTGACCGTGATCATTATGGAAGTGGCACGACATGTTCTAAGATTATTTATGTGGTGGATCCTGTAGTGCCTGAGATGGTCTTAGTACGTCATAGTGAAGTGATAGGATCTTAGACCTCGACTTAATCAGCGGGGTTAGGGTGCCTTCATAGAACTTTGGTCCACTTCACCCCTGGTGCAGCCTGTCAAAGACATTCATTTTAAGGATTTTATCATCCCTGTATTTTCTGTTCAACCTGTTGCCTTACCGTTTCTTCTGGTTGGCCTCGTCTTCTATGGAAAAGTTTCTTACCACCTTGAAAATCTCTTGTTCTATCTATGGTAGATTTCTCCTCAACTCGGTGTAGAGATAACCGGACCGAAGTCCACTCAAGAAAGCTGAGATGACAAGTTGGTCCGTCTTGTGCTCCACGTGTAGGATTTCTTCTGAAGCACTCCAGGTACGTGCTTATCGCCTCTTCCCCTCTTTGTTTGATGTCTAGGAGGTCGGTCGAGTTCTTCACCACCTTCTTCTTTTGGTTGAAATGGGTGTAAAAGAGTTCGACCATCTGGTAGAACGAGGTGATGTTATTCCTTGGCAGGTCATCAAACCAAATCCTGGCTTTTTCCACTATGAATTTTGGGAACACCTTGCACATGTGTTCCCTATTGCATTGGCGATTTACCATTTGGAACTTGAACTTGGATAAGAAATCACTTGGGTCAGTGCTCCCATCATAGGGTTTTATCCCAAGTGATTTGAAACCCTTAAGTAAGGGAGTGTCCATTATTTTTCTTGAGAAGGGAGTAATTACATGCCCCACCTCGTCGATTCCCCGAACTCTATCCAGTTTGATTTTGATGAAATTCTTTCGAGGAGCATTTCTGGGGCCAACTCCTTCACTGTGATCTCGGAGTAGGCTCCGATTTACATGAGGATTACGATCTTGACGTCGCTCTCCTGACTTCTTCATTTTTCATTTTTTTTATGAGGATTCTCATCACTAGAACGGGAGTTGAATGATTCCATTGAACTTTAAGAAAGTCCCTCCTCATGTTCCTGATCTCGTGCATGATTGAGTTGAGTATCCTCATGGGATCTCATCCCGGGATGAGCATTACACCATTGCTGAAACAAAGCTTGGTTCTCTTGGGAGAACTTTTCTGCTACGAGGGGCTGGACGTTTGTTAATATTTAATCCTATTCCTTTAATCGATTGGGATGAGGAGTGGGCACTTGGGTGCCTGTGCCCTACCTCGGCCTTTTCCACCTCAGCTAGAACCGCCGTGTGCCATGGTCCGGTCACCATGACTTACCCCTCGTGCGTTTTTGCTCCTAATGTAACCATTTTTCAAATGTTTTGAATTTTGATATTTTAAAGAAATAACCTACTTCGATCCCCACAAACGGCGCCAATTGATGAATCCCAAAAGATCACTGATGAATCTTAAAAGATCACCAATAGAACTTATAAGAAAATCTACCCTACAGCAACTTGCAACAACAATGAATTTAGAAGAGGTGCCTACAAAATAGAGCCCACGGTGGTCCTCAGGATAGATCTCTGATGCTTAAGTTAGTAAAAGCTTTGGGAGAGAATATCAATAGTATTTTTAGAGTAGTAAAATGAGTGTACCTTTGCCTTTTCTTTGCTTGGACTTTTATAACCAATTCTTGTAACAGCCACCACATTGGTGGGTGCTGTAAATGGGAAGTAACCTCCATAGTGGTTATTGCCACTTCCTTTGTACCTGTTGTTGTCTTATTAGTGGGGCATGATTCCCTCAATGATGGGGAATGATTCTCTCAATGGTTGTTACCACATTGATAGTAACTATCTTACCATTATTCCCCATTATTATATTATTAATAGTAATTATTAATTACTATTAATCTTTTGTTACTACCGTTATTCTACAATTTACATTATTAATATAATAAATTTTATTTCCCTTAAGTATATATAAATTAAATTCACGTGTGATGTTCGCACTAATTTTGTCAAAGATGCAGCAGAATATAATTTAATTTGGATCAAGTAATGTCTGGATTATAGTTCAATGAATGGTTGTTTGCCTTAAAGTTATGAATGGGTTACTTAACCAAATTTTGATTTGGAAAAATTATCCGATCTTTAACTTTAGATATCATAATTAATTAAAACCGCAAATCTTTCACCACTAGATTATACAAATCACATGTTTTTCATCAAACTTCCTCCTTTTATAGATACTTTCACTAAAGCTTCCCACACATTCTTTCTTATTTCATGCGTAGAATCAATCCATTATATAGATCTTTATAATTTTTCCTAAAATCTAGCTACATACAATTTTTCTCTTCAACGATTTCATCTTTTTTCAGTTTCAGTTATTTATATTGTATCTTCAGCTTTTTCAATCTTTTCAATCTCCTCTTATGTGATTTTCAATTTTCCTTTTCCATGATTTTATTTTCTTTCATATTCCATTATTTTTGAAGTTATTTCATCGATTTATTGAAAATTAGTGATTTCTCAATCTAATAATCGTCTAAAAGCTCAGATACTTTTGATCTACTATCCTTTGATTTGGGTATTTTTCAATTAGAAGATAAATTGGTTGGTATTTATGACATGGACCATTTAAATTTTCATGAGAATATATCTAAATTCGGCACAGGTGCTGATAAGATGGAGATTTTGAGGGAGAAAGGGCATTGGAAAGCCCACATTAAAGAAGAAAAAGAAGTGGAAGAAGAAGAAAATCAACTGATACATAGGAGAATGGAGAGAAAAGTCATAAATCAAGCAACGGATCAACAAAAATATGTATATTTATGAATTTTTTATTTTTTTTTGTTTTGGTACTTTCAACAGATACTTTTCATATAAAAGTATTCATATGCAAATATTTTGAGTTTTTTATTTGCATACATTTGTCTACATATCATTCATATTTTCTTTCTTTGTTACTTTGCAACAGACATTGCAAGTATCTTATAATGTATCGGTGAATTTTATAAAACTTAAAGTTTTCAATGTATCAGTAAAGTTCTTCTTAAAAAGTATCAATGAAGTTTGCTCTTTCAATGTATCAATGCAATTCATATATTCTTATCGTTCAACTCTATTAGTGAATATTCTCTTATAAAATAACAATACAGTGTATCTATAAGCTACTAATACTTATATTTTATAGACTCTCAGTATCTATAAGTTACTTATACTTATTTATCTGAGATGATCATAAAATAATGTATTTTTTTTCAAATTAATTTTAGGTTCAATCACTAACAAATACATTAATCACTAAAATTAAACTAAAGTATAAGAAAATTTAGTAAATTTGAGGTAACAGATACATTATCATTTAGTTAAACTAAACTATCAACTAATACGTATATTTAGTGAATTAAAACTAATGTATCAGGAATGTGAACTTGAATTTTGCATTGTTAATTGATTGATAATTAAACATAATGATCTACTTATTTTTATATTTTAAGGAGAATTTATACATTCTTTATTTCAAGTTTTTTTCTTATGACAAAGTATCTATACTTATTTTTCTATTTTAAGGAGGTTCTGTTACCTTCCTTATTTCAAATATTTTTTATGGTAAAATATCTGCTAATAATTCACCATACAAAATACAGGAGAGTTGAAAATTTTTAAAATTTGTGTAATTAATAAAACATATGTGATTAATTGATATAAGGATATAAAGAGAAATGATCTATGTAATTTTGTAAATTAAATTATTATAATAGAATATAGATATTTTCTTCAATGGAAGCAAAATGTATTCACGTCATCTAGAATTTATATGTTTCCTTTTTTTAGCTAGGAGTTTGGTGTGGTTGGTATGAAGGGAGATACTTTTTAGAAAATATAAAATTTTCTCATGTTTAATTGGTTAAAATTATTTTAGAAATAAGTTTTAGAAAAATAAGTTATATAAAAATAAGAAAATAATTTAGCAAATTTTGTATGAGGTGGTGAAAAGTATACCAAGTACTTGGGAAGTTTTCTGTAGGAGAAGATTTTAACGAAAACATTGGGTCATCTGGTTATGATGATGTGCATGGAGGATTTGGTTTTAGGGAGATGAATGAAAAAGATGTATCACTTTGAATTTCGTTAAGAGTCTTTAGGTTGATGAAGGAGGAACACTCGCTTACCTTACATAGTTTGGTGGCCAACACTTAAGTAATTTTTTTGTTTCTTATGAAGGTGATAAAGGTCTTTGCATAGACTATAAGCTTTTTCAAGTGAGAATATTTTCATCCAATCTAAGCTCTTAGTGATGGACTTGGTGATCAAAAACCATAGGGAGAATAGCTTGTGGATGACTGGCTAAGGATCAAATAGAGTAGCTCACAATGGTGAGCGCTCTGGAAATAAGGGAGAAGATGATGGCTATGAGGGTTGGAAGAGTAGTGGAGAAGTGGACTATGTGGATAAGCATGCCAATTGCATTAATGAGACAATTAGAAATTAAGCGTTGAGTGTCTCGAGAGGTCAATCTAGTGGGCAGAGATGAGACTAATCATGAAATAAAAAAGTACAAGAGAAAGTGTAGAGGCAAAGAAGGTGCTTACACGAAGTTGACAAAGAATAAGCACTAGGGGGAAAATGGACAAAGAGGAAGAAGTATAGAATTGTTAGGAAGGAGTCAAAGTTAGGGATTACAGTGACACAAAAAAATTCTTTGACTACTTGTACTCAGAATTAGAGGACAAAGACTGGGATAAAATGTTATACGTGCTATCCAAAGATAGAGAAAGGAGAACCAGTGCGCAACGCCCCAGAGTCACCCCTTGGGCGTCACAAGACATCCTTAGCCATAGAATTGCTTCAGCAACCTCAAATGAACCGCTAACTCATGTATATCTCTAATCACTCACTCATCAGTGGAAACATAAAATAATAACAAAGTCTAAACTAGTGGACCAGCTCGCATAACAAAAAAAAAATAAACACTGAATATTAATAAAAAATTCAAATAAAATACCACTAAGTCAATTGTATGAAAGCCTCTAAGTACTAGACTACTAAGCTACTAGGACAAGTCCCATCTAGTCTTAAAATAAAATAAATGAATGCATAAATAGACTAAATTTCTCTAATAGAAATAACACATTAAATGAAATGTTTCTAATCCATGAGAACTCGCCAAGTCTATAAAATAGCTAAGATTAGTAGATCCCGTCAACCATGAGTAAGGATGGTTGACCGGACCTATATGTGAAATCATACAACAAAAGAGTATATAGTCAGCACATCGAATGTACTAAGTAAGCGGGAGGGAAAAAATAACAGGAAATATCAAAATGAGCAATTTAAGTACAAATAAACCCTGAATAAGCTATGCAATGCATAATCAATTACAGTTCAAAATCAATTATTTAAGGAAAAAGTTAAATAATTCTTACATTGCAAGAAACATACTCTATTCAAATCATAAATAATTTCAATTAACTGATATTTAATCATTTGTGGGAGGTTCTATAACCGACATATAAGACCAAGTGAGTAGCCCTGAAATTCAGCAAACTACTAACTGAAGAGAGTACCTTACCCTGGCACAGGCTCATACCTAACAAGTAACTTATTGGATCCAGCTAAGATGA
>JBDJHY010222097.1:0-11188 GCA_039654485.1 Withania somnifera | reverse complement strand
ATCCCAATCCAAAATTTTAGCTTCATCATGCTTGGTTTCTCCAAAATCATGTATTCAACTAAAATATAAACCAAACTAATATCAGTATTTGACAAAATGATGAAGAAAATAAGAAATTTAATTATGCATTTAGATGTAATGACTGGTTTTTAGGCCACTCATCAGATGGACCTAATCAACAAGGCTCGGTGAAAATGCATGATGGACTCATTGAGGGATGGTGAGAGATTTTCACTGACAAAGGCTAGCTAATACCGGCCATGGCATGAATGAACCACTCGTTGATTTGAATACCCCTTTCAATCTAAGGTGGGGTGTCATTGCTCATCAACCAACTCAACCATCCTCTTGATTGGTCCAAAGTACCTATCAACCTATGAGCAAGATAATGGTTACCTTCATGGGCAATTTGTATCAAACCCTACTTACTAACACATGATAACAATCAATGTCAAGAAATTTATGGCAAGGGGATGAGGTAAACAAGTATAAAACCATAAGGACATAGAATTTCATTATATTGAACTACCCATAGCCCAAGAAAATTCCCTATATTCATTTTTCATTCATCCACAACAGAGAATATTGGAATATCATTAACCTAGGCTAGCATCAAATCATCATATATTTCATATTCCTACAATCTAGTATGATTTTTATTGTATTGAGGATGGAATTCTAACTTTTAGTGCACAATAAGAAGAGAAATAGATGAAGATGGATAACAATGTTTCTTCTTGAGAAAAAGAAAGAAGAAAGTTTTTGTGGGAGAGTAAGTGTTGTGAATAGGTGAAAGTGGAGGGGTAGTTTGTTAAATAGAAACTAAATTCATAACCATTAAGAATTTAAAATGGCTAGACACAAAGATATAATTGATCGTCGTGTATGACTACCGTCTTGAATGACAGTCCACCATCTGATAACTATCACCATCATTGGAGGCAGTGTGCCTGGTACTTGAAAGGTTGAACGCCATTATGAGACGGCGGTACCGCCGTCTTTGGCAGAACATAATAGCTTGCAATTTCCTGTGTTTCATAACAAGATGGAGGTAGCCACAGTGAGACAAATTCCCAAAGTTATTTCTTTACACCTCCAATTTCCCACACCTGCAAACACTCAACACCCATTATGAAAAATAATGTAGAAAAATAAAACATGGGTTTCCTTCCAAGAAGCGTCGTAGTTAATGTCGTGGCACAATATGGTTTCTAACACATTTAAACTCCAAGAAAGCGGATAACCTCAACCTTTTGATTAATAGGATCTCCCACAAGATAATGTTTGAGCCTTTGGACATCACAAACATTGACCCATCACTTCCCCTTAGCTCAACTAAACCGCTAGGGAAAGCTAGCAATACCTTGAATGTTTCGACCACCGTGATTTTAGTTGACCCAAAAATAGCTTCAGCCTTGAGTTGTACAGTAATACATTATCTCTAGGACAAACTCTATTTTTAAAAATTTTGCATCATGCCACTTCTTCATTCATTCCTTGTAGACCACCAAACTCTCGATATCTCTCAATCAAGATTCAACCATTGCATTCAAATGGAGAAAATGGTTCTCGACAGCCACATCCCAATCAGGTTGAGCTTTCTCGAAGCCCAATGAGCATGATGTCCAATTTTTCAAGAAGGTTGAAAGATTTTCTAAATACCATTTGGAAAAGGGACATTCTGATGGGGGTTTATAGGTGGTCCAATACCCCCAAAGGGCATCATCTAACTTTTTTGACCAATCCACCCGATTGGCATTGACAATCTTCTCCAAAATATTTTTCACTTTGCAATTAAAGAATTCAACTTGGCCACTAGCTTGAGGATGATTGGTGTTGTGACACAGTGCATGACTCGTACTTGGTGAGAAATACCTCAAAACATTTATTTCAAAAGTGTGATCCACCATCACTGATGATTGCTCAGGGCACTTAAAATCGGGTTAATGTATTTTTCTTCATAAATTGGGTCACATATCGACCCTTATTGGTAGGAAAAGAAACCATTTCAACCCATTTTGACACGTAATCCACTCTCACCAGGATATACTTATTACAATAGGAGCTCACAAATGGACCCATGAAGTCAACACCTAAACATCAAAGATCTTCACTTTAAGTATCAATTTCATTGTCATCTTATGCCTTTAAGTTATGCCGCCGTGCATTTGGTATCGGTGATATGCCTTGACAAACTCTGTTGTATTTTTATGAATAGAAGGCTAATAAAACCCACTTTGAAAAATCTTTTGTGTTGTCTAAATGGGTCCATGATAACCCCCAATGGGTAAAGCATGACATTGATCAACTATGGCTTTGTCTTCCTCTTCTGACACACATCGTCGTATCATTCCATCGGTACACAGGATAAAAAAAGTATGGATCATCCAAATAATACCATCAACCATCCTTCAAAAAGATTTCTTCCTTTGGGATTCTATCCCACTTGGAAACTTCACACAAATAATATAACTCGCAAAGTCTGCATACCATGGGGATTTACCCTTTTCAAGCATCATTATTTTCCCATCGGGGAATCCCTTAATAATTTCCCCTCCCCCTGTTGTCCAAGTTCCTTTATGGATGGCTCCAATCTGGATAAGTGGTACGCTACTTGATTTTCGCAGCCCTTCTTATCCTTGACAACAAAATCAAACTCTTGTAAGAGAAGTATCCACTAGATTAAGTGCAGTTTGGTCTCCTTCTTTGCCATAAAATAGCGTATGGCTGATTGATCTGTGTGTAATATCGCCTTAGGGCCTAAGAGATAGGCCCTAAATTTTTCAAATCCTTACACAATGGCTAGGATCTCTTTTTCAACCACAATGTAATTTCTCTAGGTAGCAATGATGTTCCAACTTGCATAATAAATTGGATGGAACAATTTATCTTTCTTTTGGCCCAATTCTACTCAAAGAGCTAACCCACTTGCATCACACATGATTTCAAGACAAAGAGACCAATCCGGACCTACCATGATTGGAGCGGTAGTGAGCTTCTTTTTAAACGCCTCAAAGGCTTTCTAACACTTTTCATCAAATATAAATTTTTCTTTTTTTCAAGAAGCTTGCACATCGGGAGAGAAATTTTGGAAAAATCCTTGATAAAGTGGTGATAGAAGCTCGCGTGTCTAAGGAGAATTTTGACTCCTTTTACATGTATTAGAGGTGGAAATTCTGAGACCACTTCCATCTTTGCTTGATCAAATTAAATCCCATTTTCATAATTTTTTTGCCCAAGCACAATTCCCTCTTTGACCATGAAATGGAATTTCTCCCAAATTTGGAACTAAGTTATTCTCAACACATCTCTTCAATGACATGCTAAGATATTCAAGACATTCCTCAAATGGATCACGCACCATAGAGAAGTCATCCATGAAGACTTCAATGGTGTCATCCACCATGTCGGAAAAAATGGACAACATGCAACGTTGAAATATGGCCTGGGCACTACATAGGCTGAACGACATTCTCCGAAAAGAAAATGTATTGTAGTGGCAAGTGAATGATCCCTAATCAATCAAGCATTTAGTCCATATTTGGTCCATCTCCAAAATAACCATCAAGAAAGTAATACCATCCTCTCCCACCTAATAAATCAAGCATTTGGTCCATAAAATATATCGAGAAATGATCCCTTTTAGTCTAAGAATTTAGCTTTCGGTTACCCATGCACACTCTCCACCTGATGACGGTTCTCACGGATATGAGTTCCTTCTTTTCATTTTGGACTACCTTCATTCTCCTATTTTTAGGCACACATTGAACCGAGCTCAACCACGAGCTGTTGGAGATTGGATACACTACCCCTCCATCAAGCCACTTAATAATTTCTTTCTACAGCACCTCTTGCATAGGCTCATTGAGCCTCCTTTTATGCTTCACACTACCAGTTGCCTCGGGTATCAATTGAATTTTGTGGGTACAAATACCTGGAGTATTGCAAATAATATCGGCGATTGACCAACCAATAGCCTTGATGAACTTTAAAAGAACCGATCCCAAAACGTCTCTTTTCCATCTTAGCAAGAACGATGAAATGATGACATGCAAGGTGTTATCATTTCCCAAATAAAGATATTGCAAATAAATTGGGAGGACTTTCAATTCAAGTGTCGGTGGCTCATCAATATAGGGATTTTCTAGTGGGATGACCCTATTCTTTAAATTGAGATCCAACTTTGTCGGGCTCCTTGGGTAGGACCCCAACCCATGCAATGACACTACCAGCTCATCATAATTTGTCATCTCATCCCCCTTATAGTTCAAATCTTCTTCAAGGGACTTGTCAATACTTTCTATTTCTGTGATTTGTGCAATGGCCTCGTAGCAACATCAAGTGTCACCGCGATATGGAAATCACTCGGGTGTATTATTGACTTGCACATGTTGAAAGTCACTTCTTCTTTATTCACTCAAAATTTAAGTTCCCTGATTTCAACATCCACAAGGTCCCTTTCCATAGAAAGGAATGGTCGGCCAAAAAAAACTGGGATCTCAAGATCGACTTCACAATCTAGCACCACAAAATAGGCTCGGAAAATAAACTTGTCAACCTTTACTAACACATTGAATAAGATATCGTGGGTCACTTGATTGACCAATCCACCATCAATAACCACGTTGTTGTTGGTTTTGAAACTCCCAAACTCAATTTATTTTAAATGGTATAGGGAATAATTTGATACTTGCCCCGCAATCACAAAATGCCTTTGCAAACTCATAGAAGCTGATTGTGCAAGGAATAGTGAATTCCCCTATGTCTTCTTTTATGGCCACCGTTGTGTTGGTTAGAATAGCACTACAAGTATGAGAGACTTCTACGGTCTCAAAGACCAAACCCCTCTTTGTGGTCACAAACTCTTTCATGAACCGATCATAGCCCAACATTTGCTTCAAATCATCAATTAGAGGAATGGTGATGGACAAGCTTTTGAAGATAGACAAGAAATTTTTAAACTGTATATCCTCACTTTCTTTCATTAGTCTTTTGGGAATAGGTGGCTTCACCTTAGGTAGGAGCTTCCTTGATGATGTCTCCACCATCTTCTCCTCAACGACGGTCGTAGATGGTTGAGGACTCCCACACTCTTCAACTTCCTTGGATTTTTCAATTTATACATCATCATCTTTAATTAGGTCTTGGCGAACTACAACCTCTTTACCGGCCATTACGTTTGAGGGATTCTTCTTTTCAATTTGGTCATCAACATATAGAGATACAACTCCCTCATCATTGTATACAAGCATCCCTTTACCACTCCTAATGATCACAACCATACAAGAGCATTGTTATTTCGATTTAAAATTTTATCACTTGGTAGTACCCCCTTTTTTCGAGGGTTCAACTGTGCGGACATATGACCCATTTGGGCCTCACATTTCTTGATTGTGTTGGAGTGAGATGGAACCATTTGATACATAGATGATATGTCTCCTTTCATACCGTACATATCTTGATTCATACTCTGAATATCTTTGTCAGTGCCATCAACTTTCTAAAGGATTTTGCCAACATTGTTTCATTTTTTGAAGTAGAGTATGAGCTTCCAGTTTCATGGGCCCTGAGCCATTTATTTTGAGGAGTATAATGGTCGTTATGTCATCCTTCTATTCTTGAAAAGGATTCATCATCGAATCCGAAAGATGACCTATAAGGCAAAGGACAAAATGCAATAGAACTTTTTTCATAGCATGAGGGTTAGGACGAGTGTTAGCACAAATAAAACCAAACCTAAGAAACTTTAAGCAAGTACTCTTAATCAACCAAGAAGAAGTACCAAAGTAAGAAATGAAATGGAAGAAATCAAATGTTAGTCGTCCTATTTCCAAGATCAAGGGATATAAGTCCCAAGGCCTATCATGAGATAATTGGCCAATGTATACCCCAAAGAGAGAAGTTTCCCTCCAAGAAAAGGCATATTGCTCACAATGGATGTCGGGGTTAAATTGGTAAAAGAACCATTCCATTAGAGCTTTTACATCATGCACTAACTCAAATGTACCTCTATGTTCCAAGTGCAAACTAGGGCCATAAGTAAGAGTCAACAGGTAACTCAAGTAATAAGCAAGTATGCCATCACAAGTAATTAACAAAATGAATGGGGTAACAAATTGTGGGCACACTATCAAATATTTGATACTTCTATGACAATACCAAACATATGTATGAACAAATCTACATGCCAAGAAGTAACAACCATGACTAAGAAGTGTAACAAGGTTTAAGAAAATGGAATGCAGTTACACCTTGTGAATACAACCCATTAGTCAAAAATAAATAATTCACACAAAGGATGTCCGGGTCAAACAAGCAATAGTTCAACCACATTGGTGCATTCAAATCCAATATTAGTATACCCCTATGGCCATAACAATCATAAGCATGAAAAATAATGCATGGCAACAGGTAATAGCAATGAAGAATGAGTATGCCCTCATAAGTAGCCAATAATATCAATGGAGTAATAACTTGTCAGCACACACAGACTTCAACACCTTGCCAACCCACAAAAGTGTGGAAAGTGGAGTCCCTATCCCAAAATCCAATGAGAGAAGGTCCCCCCAAAACATAAACATCCTACTCACAATGGATTCCGGGGTCAAAATAGTAAAAGTATCATCCTATTGGAGCATACAAATAAAACAAAGACAATAAGACCATAACCCTATGGCAATAACAAGTAGATCCATGAACATATGCCAAGAGGTAATACAAGTGTATGTTGATTATGTCATCACAACTAAGGAGCAACATGAATGATATTAACATCTTGTGGGCACACTCTATGCATCTCAACACCTCGCCTACCCACATAAGTGTGGCAAGGGAATTCCACCCCATTACACAAAACCAAAGTGACAATAATAATTTGGGGCTCAACATCTTAGGCACAAGGGTCTAAAATAAGGGAGTGCATGGGTGTTATATTTCCCACATGAGCATTGTCACCATGGCCTTGATTGTTACATACAAAAAGAAGAATTTTGGCAATGAATCATCATACACATGAGATAATAGAGAAATATACTCATTGCGCCCTTGTCAAGAGTCCATTTTGGATACTCAACTTGTCCATCCATATGAGTGTAACAAGGATTAGTAATTAAGCATTGGGTACCAAGTGCACCCCATGAACTCATGCACTCACTAGACAATGTGTTACCTTTCTAAGCATAAGTATGGACACTAGGTGGACTAAAATCAATCACAAGGAAAGATATAATCTGGTTATCATTAGAATCAACTAATGTTCCATCACTATCACAAGCAACATATTCTACCATAACAAAAGAGCCATCCGAACTGACACATGATGATGACCCAGCCAAGTTGCAAGTGTTAATGGACACAAATAAACTCTAGAAGATTAAACCTAGTCACCTATAGGATCAACTCATGTTTGTGCACTCGCAACATTGATATGATCAACATGCAACCAAGTGCTATCATGGTCACCATAACATATAGGCTCAACGTCATAACCTAAGGAATTTTTGGTACATGGAAAGCTACTACTCACATCCCAAACATCATCATATGCCCTCAATGAAATAAGAATGTTAGGCGTAGCTATTTTACCTTCAAGCTCACATGAAGATCCTTGGTGTTGATCATTTTTTTTTTTGGAGAAATTATTTTTATCAAGCACCTCATGGTTCTCCATACATAGAGGTACTGCATTCTCGTCAAATTGGTACTCCTTAGAAAAGAGCCCTGTTGGACTTTTAATTTAATATTGGAGAAGAATCTCTTGGATCACACCTTTAATATTCAACTTCTCATTACCCTGCAAAATAGTAAAATAGGAACTACGTAAAGTTTTAGTTTCTCGATTAGTGCTCATTAAGGGTTAACAAAGCATGTCGGTTCCATCATCCAACACCATCTTATGATTTGGAACCAACCCGTTGTTAATTCTCACAAGGAGCGACTCCTTTTTTCATCCCTCAATAATTTTGTTTTTTGTGTTCTACTCGAAGTCTCCTCATGATAGTATAGTCCTCTTTCACGGCATTGGGTGTCAATGATGCATTCAAATCGTACGCCATTCAAATACAACAGAGTACTTTTTGGGTGTATCATGACTATTAACACACCTCTCTACTAACCACGTTAACCCAAAAAACACATGAAAAGATCACATTGGTGTTGTATCATATAGCATCTCCTCTTGATATTTACTAATGCTCAACTTCAAGCTCACTTGCTTGGTTACTTCACCTCACAATCATTATTGAGCCAAGGATATTTAAGTTTGTAAGGATTGGGATGAGGTTGAGTGGGGAGTTTCAAACCCTCCACAAAGTGGTGATTAACAACATTCTCACTACTCCTATCATCAATGACCAAGAACCATACCCAGTCCGATATCATGCATCTTGCATGGAATAGCTTTATGTTGGAATCAAAATCTTCTTGATAGAAGTCCTTTATAACATTTCTTACCTCACAAGAAAGATTCATATCAACCAATAATTTTCCCAAATCTTATGTTGAGAATTTATCAATATGCTCTCCCATAGGCTCCTCCGCTTTCTTTGTAAGAATAATGATAGCATAAGGTCCATCAAGAAAGGTCACCTTTGACCGCTTGTGAGGACATTCTTCTACCTTGCGTCCATTACCATGACATTCACAATGTCAAACATTGGGTGGAATAGTATTTCCTCTAACTCCATTTGGTGCAATATGTCCTTCATACACTTCGAATTCTTTACACTCCTCACCAATAATGTCGTATTCATCACCAACATCATCAAAGATACGGTTGTGGTATTGGTTCTCATTATAAGTTTGGGACAAGTCTAGGCTTATTAGTTGATAAGGTATATTCCAAGATGCATATGATACACTTTGTTGAGTTTCATGGATCAAGGATTGGCTCACCATAAAAGAGTGAGACCATGGTAGTAGGAGGTGTGGTTGTGGAAAAT
This sequence comes from Withania somnifera, assembly GCA_039654485.1. Taxonomy (NCBI): domain Eukaryota; kingdom Viridiplantae; phylum Streptophyta; class Magnoliopsida; order Solanales; family Solanaceae; genus Withania; species Withania somnifera. Next base: position 2,249 of record JBDJHY010222097.1, on the reverse strand, counting down.
ACGGGGAGTGAACTTGGTTCACTTGGGATGAAGGGTTATATATTTTGAAAGTGGGATTTAGGTAGGCTTGGAGTGGTTTTTTAGAATTAAAAGAGCAAGTCCTCTTTATATCACCTCCCCTTTTTAGCTCCAACCCACCCATATCCATAAGCACCGAGAATGATCTCCTTATACCCTCTGACCCTCTCCTATTTCCCCTATACCCTTAACTTCTAGGTGCAACCCATACCTCTATTTCTCCTTTATTTGAATAAGACATAGCACAAGACGAGAAAGAATATCTACCCTCACTACCTCCCATGTAACCCCCATATTCCTCCAAGGTCTTGTAGGACCTTTGAAGGAACGTATTGTACCTAACATTGTCCTCAAAACCATGTAGTGAAGTGTGAGTACTTTCCTCTTCACTACCATACTCATAATCGTGCTCTTCTACTCCATCGTCTTTCTCCGTAGGAGCAATAAAACTCCTCAACTTCACCTTCACTCTTGAAGTAGCAGACTACTTCATCATATGTATCTAAGGCACAAATATTAATATAGTGTTCGGGAACTTTACCATAAAACTCACGATCTTCACATTCTTGCTCACAAGGACTATCATAGCCCTCATAGTCATCATTTCTAGATTTATGAGTTTCGCTATCTCAACAATCATAATCCCCACATTATAAACCCTCATGATCATAAGATCCATCTTCATGTGTATAAGAACTATCGTAGCCTTCGCCATATTCCCTATCCATCCCATGAATATGATTATCATATCCATAGCTTCCATTGTCACTTTCACAATCACTCATGGAGTCAACATCATATTTTGAAGCTATGGTAGACATTTCTTTTATTTTCTTTGTGAGTACCTAAAAAAAGAGCAAATATGTTAGTTGCAAAAGTTTCTCACGCCGCTCTCTGTACTACACTCACCTTACCTCTATAGGTGCATATTGAAATCGCTCCCAAACTAGTGTCACTCAACCAATTCAAGGTTGCTAGTATTGTGGTAGAGTGATTCTTGTTGACTCTACAACGGACTAAAGGAATACAGCACATGAATCAAGAAGGTTCAACTAGGTTTAGAACAAGAAAATATTGAAAGAATTATCACAAAAAAGTGAATTCAATATGAACTAGTACTCAATTAGTATGAGTGAATACTAATCGATTACAAGTTGAGAAAGTATGTAAACTAAACGAGGAAATTTGATCCTAAAATTGGACCTACCTTTCAGCACTTGGTGAATTTGGATATGTAAAAAATGAATCTAAACATTAAGAAATTGGATTGATCTAAAGGAGGATGTTACCACAAGTTTTGGAACACTTTAGGACCTCTTTTCAATTGTCCTTGACAGTCGTAGGTGAGAGCGGACCGCCATCTACTGGCCCCTACCGCCGTCTGGGGTAGAAACCAACTTTTGTAGGCTTCCACCTCCGTCTCCCCTTACCTTGATCTCAATCTAGGGTGTCTTGGATGTAGTTGGGATAGTGGGCCTCCATCTAGGGTGTCCTGGCCACCGTCTTGGACAACAAGCCTTGAAAACTTGAACGGGTTATTCCTTTATGGTCCCCCTTTGTAATTGTGACCTTATACTTTCCCTAAATGGTCATTTCAAATGTACTAACACCTTTCCCAACTCAAATTAAAAGCTAATTTGGATTAAACAACACCAAATTAGAAGATGACCCACCAAGAACACATGAACTCCAACCAAGAACACTAAAATTTTGAAAACACTCAAATAAATTCGGATTTGAATGACAATTGAAACCTAGAGTCCATATGAATTGGGTAACACAAATATCAAGTACCAAACATGAAATCTCAACTTCTACCCAAGGCGGATGGATCAAATGTATCGGATATTCATCTTCTTCACATGAATGGATAAAGAACACTCATGAACAAGTTGAAGATTTCAAAACCCAACTATACCCAAACGAGCTCCGGTTCACCTCAAACTTCAACCACAAACTCTCTTTGATATGGGGAACAAACCCCAATACATTTCAATTCTCAATTGGCAGCTAAAATTAGACCCACTTGTTCTTCACCTTCAAGTTTGAAGAACAACATGGATGTTCATCCTCCAAAACTTGAACCTATATCAAATGAAGTCCAAACTTCACAAAATTTGATTCCCAAGCTCATTGAGCTATGACAATTACTTCTAGAAACTTTTGGAACCCAAAAAAAGTGTCAAAATCGGACCTAGTATGAACACCCAAAAGTTGACCTCAACCAAATC
>JBDJHY010222086.1:0-11188 GCA_039654485.1 Withania somnifera | reverse complement strand
TGTTGTACAAGCTTCACTCATGGATCCACATTTAACCTGTGGACCATCACCTTAGGTGATACTCCTTTCATATCCAATGGTGACCAGCGAAGACATATCTAAATTCTTGAAGCAATGATATGATGCACTGGTGAAGTAAAGGGTTTTGGGATGATCCCACCTTGACTTGTCTTTCAGGGAAATTTAGGTCCAGTACAACCTCAAGCAGTTCGTCATCCGCTTCCCTAGTTGGGATGACATGAATTCTCCCGAGGTTGAGGTAGGGAGATTTGTGGTTGCTATTTGTTCACCTAGGTACCTTATTTTTAGCGCAATTGTCATGCACTCTCGTAAAACTTGCTGATCACCCCAGACTAAGGCTATCTTGTATTTGGTACGAAACTTCATCATGAGGTAGTAGGATGAACAAACACTTTGGCCGGTGTTAGCCAATCTCGTCGCAGAATGACGTTGTAGGGAGAGGAGGAATTGATCACATAAAATTCGGCCATCATGGTTTTCATCCTAGGGTAGTCCCCTACACTGATTGGTAACCAGATGCTCCATTCAGGCGTTACTTCTCCCTGGGTAAATGTTTGGAGTGGTTGTCTAGTCCGCTGAAGATTACCTTAGCCAATTCCGAGTTGGTCGAAGCATGTTGAGAAGATAATGCTGATAGCAACACCATTATCCATGTCCACTCGATGTACTTCTTTTCTCGCTATGATCATCTTTATCACCAAGGCATCAACATGGGGCATCGCTCCGAGGAAGGCATCTTCCTTGAAAAAAGTGATGACTTTTCTAACTTGCCACTTATGACGAGGTTCCTCCGAAGGTATCCTCCTTGCCTCAACTTATGATACCCCCTTCGAGGGCCACCAAAGGTTGCATATATTACCCTCGTGACATTATTGTATTGGTTCTAAAGAGTGTGTAAAGCTGGTGCTGGGGCCACATTCCTATATTATTGGTTGGGGCCTACAGAAATGTGGTTGGCGTTGAAATGACCACCCTGACCTGGGTATCACTGAGTGGGGTATTGGGGGTACTGGTTCTGAGGTGATTCCTACCTCCTATAATGTTGTCCTCATCCCCGATCTCCTGAATTAAATCCTCGCCCCTCCTAGGGGCTGGTAGTTTCCTCAGCCACCTCGTCCCTACCTCGAGATAAATTTGCAGTGGTAGTTGTGTACTATGTCAGCACACCTCATTTCACACATTCATCGGTCTCCTTGATAAGATCCTTGCGTGTCTCGGTCTTGTGACCGTGATCATTGTGGAAGTGACACCACAGGCTCCGAGATCATTTATGTGGTGGGGCCTGTAATGCCTATGGTGGCCTTAGCATTTCATCGTGAAGTGCTAAGATCTCGGATCTTGGATTCGTTAGAGGGTTCAGGGTGCCTTCAAGATATTCCGACTCACTTCTCCCCCTGTGCAGCCTGTCGTAGATGTTCTTCTTGGGGATTCTCTCATCCTCGGGCTTTTTCTCCGACCTATTGCCTTCCCGCTTTTTCCTATTGGCCTCATCCTCCATGGCAAAATTTCTCACCACCCTGAACAGCTCCTGTTCTATTTGTGGTAGGTTTCTCCTCAGCTCGATGTAGAGATGACCGGGCTAGAGTCTATTCAAAAAAGCCAAGATGACAAGTCTGTCAGTTTTTTATTCTATGTGCAGGCTTTCTTTTGTGAAGCGCTCCAAGTATGCGTTTATGGCCTCTTCCCCTCTTTGTTTGATGTTTAGGAGTCGACAGAGTTTTTCACCACCTTCTTTTTCTGGTAGAAACGGGTGTAGAAGAGCTCAGCCATCTGGCGAAAAGAAGTGATGTTGTTTCTGGGCAAGTCATCAAACCAGATCCTAGCTCTTTCAAGTAGAAATTCTCGGAACACTCTGTACATGTGCTCCCTGTTAAATTGGCGTTTCACCATCTGAAACTTGAATTGGGATAAAAAGTCACTTGGGTCAATGCTCCCATCATACGACTTGATCTTAGGTGATTTAAAACCCTTTGGTAAAAGCGTGTTCATTATGGCACTGGAGAAAGGGGTCCCCCGCCTCGTCGACTCCCAGAATTCTATCTAATTCAATTTTGATAAAATTCTTTTGAGGAGTCTTGCCGTGGCTAACTTTTCATTATGATCTCGGAGTGGGATTCAAACTCAACGGGGTTATGACTCGGATGTTGTCCCTCCGACTGTACTTGCTTCCTCTTCTTTTGATGTGGATTCTCGTCACTAGAGCAGGAATCGGTTGAAGAACTTTGTTGAGGTCCCTCCCCCGGTTCTTGATTCCCCCCTTGATTGGGTTGAGTATCCTCCTGGGACCTCATCTCAGGGTGGTCAGTGCATCACCACTGAAAAAAGTCTGGTTCTCCTAGGCGAATCTTTCTGCCACAGTCAACTGAACGTTTGTGAACGTACGTCCCTTGGCGTCTTGCCGACTGGGATGGAAGGCGGACACTGGGCTTACTTGTGCCCTTCCTCCGCGGCCTCTACCACGTCATTTAGAACCGTCGTATGCCGTGGTCCGGCCACCACAACCTGCCCCTCATGTGCTTTTGCTTCTTGAGTTGACCATTTTTTTAGAGTGTTTATGTTCTAATGTTTAAAAATAAAAATTCTTGTAACTATCGTTCCCCACAGACGGCGCCAATTGATGAGTCCTAAAAGATCACCAATAACCCTACTATGAAATCTACCTTACGGTCACAAACTGCAACAATGATTCTTAAGTAAACACCTACAAAACAGAGCGCAGGGTGGTCCCCGAGGTAATTCTCCGATGCTTAAGTTAGCAAAGAGTTTCGGGAGAGAATACCAGTAATATTTGAGAATAGTATATTCAGCGTACCTTTGTCTCTGATCTATTTGGACTTTTATAGATGTCTCTTATAACCGTAATTGTGGTGGATGATAAAATCACGAAGTGATTCCCGCCGTGATTATTGCTACGCTATATGAGTCAATAGCAATCCTACCATGATTCTACCATTATTAATGGTATAGTAATCCTACCATGATTCTTTAGTTATTAATGATACTTACCTACTTATGGCAGTTATCCAATTATGATAGATCTCTAATTATAATAGTTATCTAATTATGGTAGATCTCTAATTATTAATTATTACCGTTATTCTACATAATACTTTCCAGAAACAAATTCACAGCAAATATTTGCTAATTAATTTGACTCTCATACTTGAAATCAATTCGAATAAATTAAACGGGCGATCAGTATATTTGAAACAACTACAAGTACTAATGTTCGCGACTAAGAGTTGGCTTGGTAGGGTGTATAGGAATAACATTGAATGTAGTAATATATTAGTTATATTGATATTAGAATTGTTCGCATTAGTTATATTTTCGGATTATTTCCTATCTCGTATTTGGTTTGATATATCAAAGATCAGTTCCATCTTTAATTAACCATGTTTATTCTTATATATATACTAATAACTCTAGTATTGTTTATATCATGAATTACAATATAGTTATACATCCTGCATATATTGAAAACACTATCAAATAAGTTATTAAATAATGTCAAAGGTAATACATATACATTATTTTCTATAACACATTCTTTCAAACACTCCTAAAAGATATAGTTTCTTGAACCAGAAATAGAATTAATGTTGCATCATTAATGTCTCCATCGACGCATTGATTCGTCGCTCCATCTATTTGTTAATCGTTAATCGTTCACAAGAGATATATCAAGAGATAGGATTTATGCATGTTCACCCTCTTTGCTCAAACAAGTTTTAAAATTCTATATATAGACAAGGTTGGGCTCTTGCCAGGCAATTTCACAGGTTGATATCTGGGTGCTTGAATTTTTGGTAAAAGGGAGAAAGAAGATTTATTATTATTAATACTAATAAAAATTGGATACAGCAGACCGAAAAGAAGGATAGAATCGGAGGAGCCTTCCTTCTAACCAAAAAATATAATAACTCCACACTCATTTACTAAGAAAATAAGCAACCATGCATACTTAAACACACATATATAATACTGAATAGTGTGAAAAATCTTGACACTATCAGTATATACAACGAAGAAAAGTCGTAGACAACAAACGAAAATGGAGAAATGGTTTAATTTATGCGCATTGGAAACCGTTAGGGGCAGTCTTTCCACAGTTGTTGAGCAACAAGCTAAGGGAAAGAGGAACGTTAAGGTGAGTTCCCAAGACATTAGCTTTAATAGCAGTGCAAAGACAAACAGCAGCATCAACATCAGCAAGATTCTCAATGAAAGAGCAGCATGAACTCTTTGATGACACTAATGGGGTTCCAACAACAACATGCACCAAGTCATTCAACAAATTGGCACACACTTTCAATTTTAGTGTGTCCTTTGGACACTTACGGTAACCCTTGGATATTGATGGGGGATTCTTGTGTTGAGTCTTTGGTGGACATGGGATGTAAGTTGAACTAACCATTGTGAAGAAGAGAAGGTTCAAAGTAAGGAGAAGAGCAATGGATGATGCAATAACCTTCGCCATTTTCAAGAAGTGCAAGAGTGGAAGTGTTAATGTGTGTTTACTGAAAGCTAATAGATTACTTAGTGCTACAATTGAACAAGTGAGTTAGAATTTATGGATGGTATATGTCAGGGGCGGGCGGCTCTATGCCTTTGGGAAAAAGGCAACCGCCCCTCATTATTTTTTAATAATAATAAAATTATTATAAAAAAAATTTAAAAATATTTAATGCTATTAATTTTAATTTATTTCTCTTTTATCCTTTTCGAAAAGAATATCTTTTTGATAACTTTTTATTTTAACCTTTCACACAATATGTTTAAGACTATAAGATTAAATGACATATTGTGAATTCGGAATATCTTTAGTTTAAGATTATAAATAAAAAAAATTATTTTCCTAAATTTTAAAGTCTGTATTAAATCAAAATAAACAAACTAATTAAAATAGAAGGAAAACTATTTATAAAAAAATTTCAAAAGGTACATATATATTTAAAAACAAGTGCATCTTAAAGTATTAAAATTATAGACTTTAAATTTTAGATTTACTTTATTTTAAAAATATTTAAGGCCTCCGATTAATTTTTAATTTTAGGCCACAAATAGGCTCCCCCCCCTCCCTGTAATATGTGAGTATTTCCTTTTGTTTACTTCTTTTTTTTAAACGTCCTGGTACAATTTATGTAGCATATTATTTTCTTTTCTAATTTATCTTAAAAAAAATTGATATTTCTATATTTACACAATATAATTACACAAGTATCAGAGGCTTATATTTAGATTGCAAAGTTCAAATGTATACTTTTCTCTTTAATTTCGTGCCAAAGTTAAGTAATGTCACATATTTGAAATAGAGAGTGTAACTAATTAGTGGTCAAGAATCTATGAGGGCGAGCATCTCCATATTGTGGGTCATTTGCCTTAAGATATATAGAGATATGAGGACAAGCTCGCAAAATGCAATTTCAAAAGTTATTTCTTTATTTTTAATCATTCAATTTTAGTAATTATTACATAAAAGTTATTTTTTTATTTTATATAATATAAAAGTAATTTAATTTTAAATTTATCATATTAAATTCTTTTTTTATTATACTAAGTCATTTAATTTTAAAATAAAGTTTATCTATATTTTCTTATTTTATGTTGAAAATATGATATAACAATAGAAATTTTCAAAAGAAAAAAAAAGCAATAGGAATAAGAAAATAGCTTCATGAAATAATGTATTTTTTTAAAGTGATGTGTCTTTTCAGAAGCGATGTGTCTTTTCAAAAGCGGTGCATCTTTTTAAAAGCGATGTGTCTCTTCAGAAATGATGTGTCCTTTCGAAAGTGATGTTTCTCTTTGGAGTGATGTGTCTTTTCAGAAGTGATGTGTTTTTACGAAAGCTATCTGCTTTTTCGGAAATGATGTGTCTTTTCAAAAATTCCTCTATAAATAGGGAAACATACTTGGAATATTAAAATATTTTTTTGCACTTTTCAATAACAATATTCCTCCATAGAAATCTACATAAGTTTAGTGACTGCAACATCTTTTTTTGTGTTTAAAGACTTGTCTTATTATTTCTTGACTTTGCTTTATTTTATCCCGAGAAAGTATTTTTAAGGAACCAATAATTTTTTTTTGAAAAGTGATCCAAAATAAAATATATGGCTTGAATCATATCCGGATTTTCTACCAAAATATACATCATTTTCCTAACAAGCAAAGAGAATTATTATCATGTATTCTATTATCACTGCCAACTTTGTCAAACTTAACAAGTTTGGTGGAATTGATTTTCGCTGATGGCAAAAGAAGATGTATTTCCTCTTAACAACATTGAAGGTTGTGCATAGCGTTTCCATCACTCTTCCACCAGAGGCCAATGAAGACGAAGATGATCCACTGAAAAGCATAAGGACAAGGTTGAAATAGGACAACGATGACTATATCTATTGAGGCCATATATTGAATGGAATGTTTGATGTTTTATTTGACATCTATCAACACACAGAGACCGCTAAGAAACTGTGAAATTCTATGGAGAACAAGTACATTTCTAAAGATGCTTCAAATAAGAAATTTCTTGTCTCCCAATTTAATAATTATAAGATGGTAGAAGTTCGATCTGTCATGGATCAGTTTTATGAAATTCAACACATTTTAAGTCACTTTGTCCAACACAAAATCGTGATGGATGAAATCTTTATTATGTCTTATATTATTGATAAATTACCCTCATCGAGGAAAGACTCCAAACAGAATCTTGAACACAAAAAGGAGAAAATTTCTCTTGAAGAACTTGCTAATCATCTTCATGTAGAACAAGAGTTTCGCACGTAGAATGAATCCAAGGAGCATAGAGCTCAAGATGCTAAGGTTCGTGTCATTGAACATGAGGAGTCCTCCAAAGCACACAGAGGACAACATAACAACAAGAAGCGGCCTTATAATGATGACAAAAAGAAGAAGGGGTCCAGAGTATGTGCTAAGAATGCAATAAACCAGGCCACAAGAAGAAGGATTGCTCTATTTGAAAAAGAAAAAAGCGTCGAGGCAATAAAGAGGGATTAAAGGATAACTTTGTGGCCATGATTTCTGAAATTAATGCTATTAAAAATGATAATTTTTAGTGGATATACACCGGTGCTATCAAGCATGTGTACAATGATCGTTCTTTTTTAAAGTCACTCTCACCGGATGACGATGGGACCGTCCTTTACAAGGAAAAATCTTCAACTGTAGAAGTCAAGGAAAAGGAACAAGTTAAATTGAAGTTCACATTTGAAAAGATGTTAACTTTAAGCGATGTATTTTATGTTTCTTGTGTTAGGAAAAATCTTATTCTTGATAGCCACTTGAACAATCATGATTTTAAGCAAGTAATTGAAGTCAATAAGTTTATCTTGTCTGAGGATGGTATTGTTGGGCAGAGGTATTATGCCAACATCATGTTTAAGTTAAATATAATTATCAATAATGAAAATGCAATGAATCATGAAGTTTCTATCTACATGTTTGATTCAATATTTTCATTATGACATTCAAGTTTAGGACATGTTAATTTTTATAGAATGACGGATATGTCTAAATTTGATTTAATACCAATAATAATTATGAATAGTGAAAAATGTAAATCTTGCATGTTAACAAAAAATCACAAGAAAATTATTTTCAAGTATTGAGAGAAGTACTAAGTTGCTTGAATTAATTCACAGTGACTTAAGTGATTTTCACAGTGCTCCTACAATTGAAGGAAAGAAATATGTAATTACTTTCATTTATGACTACTCGAGATTTTGCAAAGTTTATCTTGTAAATTTCAAAGATGAAGCACTTGAAAAATTTAATATTTACTAGACTGAGGTTGAATTACAATGTGGAACTTTTATTAAATATCTAAGGACTGATAGGGGAGGAGAATATTATAATTCTCATTTGTTTTCAAAGCAGTGATTTTATTCATCAGGTTACGGTAATATATACACCAGAGCAAAATAGTATAGCCGAACAAAAAAAAAAGAGATCCTTAATAGAAAAGACTAGTTCTTTATTTTCTAACTCAACCTAAGTCACCATTATTGGGGTGAAGCTATGTTAATAGCTTGTTATATTCTCAATAGAGTTCCTAATAAAAGAAATTCAACAACTCCACAGGAATTTTGGAACAAAAGACAATCAAATTTGGGTTATTTAAAAGCTTGGGGATGTATGGTTGTAATTGAAGTCCTATCTAAAAGGAAAAAATTAGGTGAAAGAGTAATTGAATGCATCTGTAAAGAATATGTTGAAAATAGCAAAGCCTATAGATTTTTAGTCATTAAATCAAATAATAGATACTTATTTAATACAATTCTTGAATCAAAAGATGTTATTTTTTATAAAACTCGATTTATATCAATTTCTAAACCAAAAGATATTGTTTCAAGTAAACTAATTTCTTTTTCTTCACAACCATCAATCTTTTAAATGATGGAAATTAAAGTGACTTGCTGAAGTTAGAAAGAGTATGCGAGTTAGAAAAGAAAAGACGTATGGAGATGACTTCTATATTTGATAAAGTTGAAAATAAAATTTCTTACTATTATAGTATGGAAAATGATCCCACTACTTTAGTGAGGTCATACGATCTCTAGATTCACCATTATCGAAGGAAGCTATCCAAGATGAAATAGATTTCATTATGAAAAACAATACCTGGATATGACAGACCTTCCACCCGATTTCAAACCCATAGATGGTAAATTATTATTCAAGAAAAAGTTAAAAATAAATGATACCATCGATAAATACAAGGACCATTTTGTGGTTAGGGGTTTTGCTCAGAAGAATGACATTGACTGCTTTGATACTTATGCTCCAGTCGCTAGAATGACAACAATAAGGGTGCATATTGCATTAGCCTCCATTTACAATTTAGTAATTCACCAAATGAACATCAAAACTGTATTTTTGAATGGTGAATTGGAAAAGAAAATTTATATGAAATAACCTGAAGGGTTTGTACTTAAAGAACAAGACACGAAAGTTTGTAAACTTGTAAAATCATTATATGGGTTAAAGAAAGCTTCAAAGCAATGGCATCAAAAATTTGATGAAGTAGTTCTCTCTAATGGATTTAAAATCAATGAATCAGATAAGTGTATATTCAAAATCTAAAAATAAAAAAGGAGTTCTTATTTGCGTGTATATAGATGATCTGTTAATATTTGGGACCAATATAAAATAGGTTGAAACCATCAAAAAATTCTTGTCTGGTTTATTCTCTATTAAAGACATGGGAGAAGGAGATGTCATTCTTGGCATAAGTGTTAAAAAATTTAATTATTTTTTATGTAATTCTATTTCTACACCATATGATCCATCTTTTAAATTAAAAAAAAAATTGTGGTAGGCCAATTGCTCAACTAGAGTATGCTAAGTTGATCGGGTGCTTGATGTACTTTATGACTAGTATGAGATCCGATATTGCATATGTAGTGGGTAAGTTGAGCAGATATACTTGAAATCCAAGTGAGCATCATTGGCGTGCTATAAGAAGAGTATTAAAGTATCTTAAGAAAATCCAAGATTATGGCATCTATTATAGTGGTGATTATGCCATACTAGAAAGGTATTTAGATGCAAGTTGGATCACAAATTAAAAAATTATTCCTTAACAAATGGATGGATATACCTCTTTGGGGGGGGGGGGTGCGACATCCTAAAGATCTAAGAAGTAAACATGTATTATAGATTCAACTATGACTGCAGAATTTGTGACTTTGTCATCTGCTTCTAAGGAAGGGGAATGACTGAAGAAATTTATTTTTTGATATTCCATTATGGCCTAAGCCCATGTCACCAGTTTATATCCATTGTGATAATGAGGCCACTTTAGCTCGAGTGTACAATCATATATATAACAGAAAGTCTAGACATATTAATCTTGACATAGTTATATAAATTAATTAATTAAAAATAGAGTGATCTTGATTGGCTATGTACGTTCGCTTAATAATCTTGATGATTCATTGACTAATTAATTAGCAAGGGACTTGGTACTGAGAACATTAAGTAGAATCGGATTCAAACCCATAAAAAAGTCCATTAAAGGTGAAGCCTCAACTTGACGCTTGATACAACGTCTAGTCTCGAGCTCAATGAATAAAGACATTCTTTATTAATTGATAGCACTTGGTATTACCATCCCAAAGTAAGTGTTTTATCCTGCAATTTGTAAAACAAAGACTGAATTTATAAATTCTTAATAGACTTATTGGTGGTTGCTCTTGCAGGAGCACATTAATAAGGGTCCACCTTTATGGATGCAAAGTGGGCCACTTCAAGAAGCTCAGGTTTAATTTCTATGCATTCGCGAGAGGATTAAAACACACGGCCTTATGATATTAATTATAAAAAAATAATGTAATAGAATTCATGTGCAAGATACATCCTATTTTGTGGAGGTCGATTCAAAAGACTTGTCTTACTTGACTATTTAGTGTAATCGAAATTGTATTCTGCTAATTTAAAGTTCAATTGCTAGAAACTTTATTTATGTATGTATTCTCTTGTCTCTTATTTTTTAGGGGAATTGTTGGATTGTTATTTTCACTTGAAAATGGAGGGGTGGAATTTTCAAGGAAAAAAAAATAAGAATAAAGAAATAGCTTCATAAAACAATATATCGGAAGCGATGTGTCTTTCGGAAGCTATGCATTTTTTCAAAAGCGATGCGTCTTTTCAGAAATAATGTGTCCTTTCGAAGGTCATCGTCTTTTCAGAAGTGATGTGTCGTTTCAGAAGCAATGCGTCTTTTCGGAAATGATGTGTCTTTACATAAATTATTTTGGTCTTCTATAAATAGGGAAACATACTTGGAATATTAACATATTTTTTTGCACTTTCCAGTAACAATATTCCTTCATATAAATCTACATAAGTTTAATGACTGAACACTGTTTTTTAGAGACTTGTTATATTATTTCTTGACTTTTCATTATTCTATCCCGGCAGAGTATTTGTAAGGAACAAATAATTCTCTTTAAAAAGTGATCCAAAATAAGGTATACGGTTTGAAGCATATCCAAATTTTCCGCCAAAATATGCATTATTTTTCTAACAATAGCACTCCAAAATAGCTAGTTAGCTTAATAAAACATATTAAATGTAACAAATTAATTTCAGAGACTTTCTTTGAAGAACTTATGAAATCATGTGTACCTTTTTATTTTGA